>JAXIVJ010008535.1:0-30000 GCA_036785665.1 Chirona hameri
TGCCGCCCTCGGAAGCATTTTGCCGCTATCAGAAGTCGTCTTGCCGCCATCGCAACTGTAATAAGGGGGATGCCACATTTTGGAAGAGGGGCGCACATGAGCTTGGGCCAGAAGCGTTCTCAGAAATTCACAAAGGACCAGGCATTGCCTTCAGGGGCGCCACCCAAACGACATGGGCGCCACCAATATTGGTGAACATTTTGCGGGGCGGGCCTCTCCTTCCACCACGTGCTCGTCGTACCTTTAACATTTTGTGGGTGCCATCACTAGCCGGAGGGGCGCCGTCACTAGCCGGAGGGGCGCCGTCACTGGCCGGATGGGCACCGTCACTAGCCGAAGGAGCGCCGTCACTGGCCGGAGGGCACCGTCACTCGTCGTAGAGGTGTGGTCACTAGCCGGAGGGGCGCCGTCACTGGCGGCCGGAGGGACGCCGTCACTCGCCGGAGGGGCGTGGTCACTGGCCGGAGGGGCGCCGTCACTGGCCGGGGGGGGGGCACCGTCACTGGACGGAGAGGGGCAGTCACTAGTCAGATGGCGCCGTCACTCGTTGGAGGGGCGCCGTCACTATCCGGAGGGGCGCCGTCACTATCCGGAGGGGCGCCGTCATTCGCCGGAGGGACGTGGTCACTGACCGGAGGGGCGTCGTTACTGGCCGGAGGGGCGCTTCATTGGCCGGAGGGGCGCCGTCACTATCCGGAGGGGCACCGTCACTGGCCGGGGGCGCCGTCACTGGCCGGAGGGGCGCCGTCACTGGCCGGAGGGACACTGTCACGGGCTGGAGAGGCGCCGTCTATGGCATGGGTGCCCTCACTGGCCGGGGGCGCCGTCACTGGCCGATGGAGCGTCCTCATTGGCCTGAGTGGCGCCGTCACTGGGCGGTGGGGCGCCGTCACTGATCGGAGGGGCGCCAGCTTTGCATGGGCGCCTCAAGTCCAAAGGACCAGGTCATCCCCTGAATAACCGTATACTCGGTACGCCACTGGCTTGGGCCCTCACTGGCATAGGGGCATAGGGGCACACACACACACACACACATATTGGCCGGGCATCTTTGTGTCTTTTTTAGTTTTTCCTTGTTTGTTTTTTTTAGTATCTTTTTTTTTTAAGGGGCGCCTCCGGCGCCCTCTCAAAACCCAGAACAGACACACTTTTTTGATGGGGCGCCTTCGGCGCCCCCTCAAAAGTGAGGAGGGTGGGTCCGGGGCACCCTGACCCCCGGTAGCGACGCCCCTGGGTACACGCTTCGTGGGCCCACATCGCGGACATCTCGCACCGGATCCACCTTTCTTTGGGTCAACTATTTTGGAAACTTTCCACGCACACAAGGCAGAAGACATCCTCTTCTTCCTCGTCACTGCTGCTTGCCCTGCTGGGTGCTTTCCGAGCCCTCTTGCCGCCGGCTTTCTTTGTCTTCTTCCCTTCGTGACTGTCCTTACTGAAGTTGAGCCTTTTCGGTGGTGCTTGTTTGCGTTTCTTTCGACTTTGTTCAATCGCTTCAATCGCTCTATCGCTCTCTTCTCCGGCGTATTGGTTATAATTGCAGCCTTTCGCTTCCTCCGTCCCACACTGATGTGTTTCCTTGGACCTGCCTTGGGCAGAAGCCGAATCACTTCAGGGGTGAGCGGTCTCGAGGCGATCCCCGATGGACAAGGCTGTTCGATCCCTGATGAACCAGGCTGTTCGATCCCTGATTGATTAGGCTGTTCTATCCCCGATGCAACAGACTGTTCTATCCCTGATGGATCAGGCTGTTCGACCACCCATGGATCAGACTGCTTGATCCCTGATGGGTCAGGCTGTTGATCACCGATGGATCAGGCTGTTCGATTCCCGACGGATCAGCCTTTCCTATGCCTGATAGACCAGCCTTTGCAGGAAGTGCTATGTCCTCTGCGGTCACGCCCTCGGATGCCTGATTGGCTCGGGGTGCAGTTTGTTCCGTTTTTGGTCGATCTGTAACGTCGCTCGGTGCATGCGCAGTCTTTGTCGGTGAATAAGCCCGGATTGTATAGACTGATGCCTGTTGTCCGGAAGCCACTCTGGATGTTCCTTGGAGTGAACGCCGATACCCAGGCTTCCGAAGCGATCTGTGGGATATCGTAGGTGCTGGTCGCCTTTCCTGGATTGCTTCTCATCTACACATGACAAGGCTCCTCGTAAACGACCCGAACACGCTTCTGTCCAGAGGCTGCAGGCGGTTGGAACATTGAGGAGGAAAAGTGAGTATAACTACTCCGCTGTCCTTCGCCAGGTCAAGGACCTCCATACTGAGGTGATACGCGTGGTTGTCGAGCAGCAGTAACACCGGTGACTCGGGCGGCGTAGGCTTCACGCTCGCGCAGGCACAGGCACGCTCGGTTCCCGGCCCAATAGGGGCGTTTTACTGGTAGTATGGCCATTGGGGTCAATTGTAACACTGTTACATTTGACAGGGGTGGTAAAAGTGCTTTGAGTGGCCTCGACCAAAAGTTGCACATACAAAAATTGGGGGGTAATTTTTTTTTACTTCACATGAATACCCAACACCTGGCTGCACGCTCACATCATCCCTATATTTTAACCCGCGCCGTGCCGTGGGGGGGGGCGTGTTTAGACAACTCCCTCAGGTTTTTCGCGGATAGCGGGAAAACGGCGGCGCGCAGCGCAGCCGTTTTTGGCACAGCTGTTTGGGCATCAATTGTCCAGATTATGTTTAAAAAAATACATCGGGTCATCTCAGGTCAGGTCACCAGACCAGGTCACGTGATCCCACCTCCCAAAGAACTTGTGGTCGTACCACAGTCACAGTTTGTGGATGATCGGTTTTACACTTACAGGATTTCGTAAGGTCATATACATCTACAATTCGTTTGTCTTGAATTTATTATATCAGCGACCTAAGGTCGAGTCAATTTCGTGACCTCCCATTATAATTCAATGGGGAAATATTAAAATGCTTCCTTTTCCAAGGATACGCAAGATAGCAGTCTTATTTCTTCTGGATCATGTTATTATAGGCCATTCTTGATGAGCTAGGTGCCATTTTTGTTCAGTGACCCCTACAGGGTCAGCCGAGGTCATCCGAGGTCACCAACAGTTTTATAGCAATAACTCTTGACATAATGACGATAGAGAAGTGAAACCGAAACCAATGTGTTTGTCTCGTCACGGCACGTCTTCCCATATGCAACATGACCTACTTGGGTCACCAATTGACCTTGACCTGAGGTCACATTTTTAAGTTGACCTAACCTGGTCAACACTAATATGAGTCACAGCGCCTTGACGAAACAAACACAATGGCGTCAAAATTATTGCCTTGTCTTGATTAGGTAAAAAGATATTTGTGATAAACTGTTTTGTAAAAAAAAATAGCCTTTTGACATTTGATGAGCTCTGGAGCCTAAACTATTGATCTGAGCTAAAATCTAAGGACGCGTTAACGATAAATTTTTCTTAGCTTTCCTTATTCCGTTTCTTCCTAGCTATCATAGTTCCTGTGATATGTGGGAGTTTCTGGAGCGAAGTCTTAAAACTGGAAAATCTGACATTTGATGACCTCGGGTGACCTCAATATTGACTTGAGGAAAAAATATATCCTTAGTAGTACCTTCGTAGGTGCTTGTCGAGAGCTTTCGAACGCTCTTGTCCGCGTCTTTCTGGCCCTTTTAGTTTTCGAGTTAGACGGGGGGCAGGGGGGTGTCACGGCGAAGGTGACGCCGAGCACCGGCACGGCGCCGGTTAAACCCAAACAAAGAGCTATAGCTAATTATTGGCCGATAGTCGCTTTTGCACACCTTTATATAGGTAAATTGAATATTTTATACTAACTCTACATGTCTAATTTCATCAGAACTGCACTCAAAACAGGGACATTCTCACTCTCAGTACTTACCTAACAATAATAATTTGGTTCACCCGTCAATCGCCTCAGCCGACCGCCCGCAACGACTCCGCCATTACAACTGAAATGTAAACAACGTGAGCGCAGAAATGTGTCAGATACCAAGTTTGCCATATGACGTCATATGTATCTGGTCATATGTATCACTAAACCCTATCACGCTCTCACTAAACCTCCGTTCCTGGCGGAGCGCAGGACTTGTATTTGAGACCGAAAGTCGGCCGCGCAGCGGCCGCCAATGCCGTAACCTTGATACATATCTGACGCATTTCACACAAAGAAAAACACGCTGCTTACATTTCAGTTGTAACTTGGGGGAGCAACTCGGCGCAGTGGTAAGATACTTACCTTCTGTGCCGAGGACCGTGGTTCAATCCCTCGGCGGGCCTCTGAAAAAGTCTTCCCGGCTCCCCATACCCCTCGGAACAGGGTGAGAGTTCCAATTAGCACCTTGGTCCCAAGAGGATACGGTGCTTGGTCCACAAACCAAACCAAACCAACCTTTTAACATTAGCGAAGGAGTAAGATAAGAGCTCCTTCGCTGTCAAAATAGGAGTGACTTAGGAGCAAAATGCTATTTGGATAAGTTAGAGAGCTTGAATCGGTCTTTCTTTCAGGGCATGTTGTTTGTAATTCAGCCCAGTAGAATTATCTATATACTCTTTCAAAAATTACGAGTTATTATTGATTTGTATAGGGGTAAGGGATTCTCCGTCCAGATGACGTCACCATTCCTAAGTCGGATTCGGTCAAATCGCCAGATGACTACCTTCGTATAGGGTCTTCCACCATGCACCATAAACGACGCAATTGCGCAGGATGCACGGTATAATTGGAATGTGAATGTTCATGCTGAATGAACCGGAATTTCTACTATTTATAGTAGAACTCTCAAAGTACCAGAACAATGAGATCGACTGTCCTGACAGTCGATCTCAGACTCACTCCATTGAAAATACACAAGCACCCCGACCCCCCCCCCCCGCCCCGGAGGAGCAATTGTCTAACTAGATAACTGGTATATATTTTTCGTCGGCAATATGGGTGAAACTAAATTATTGAGAATCAAGAGCTGAAACGCAACTGCTAATTTACAAACATGTAAATGTACATACATGCTGACGTGATGAATATGATGATTAAGTGAATATTACATCTGAAGTGGTTTTGACGATCAGTATTTCTAAGGACATGATCGCTTAGTAAATTTTTCCAGGAATGACATAGCCATAGGTAATTATTTTTACTAGCATTTTAACCCCGAGTACTTCATGGGAAGGAGCATTTTGTCCCCGATCTTACCCATAAGGACAGAACACTTTACCGCCCCTGATATTTGACCCCAGCAAAAATGTCGCAATTGTCCTCGTCACGCAGCGCCATCTTTTAAACGAAACTGACGCAAACGAGGTGGCGTGGGCGGCAACTACGACATTCAATTTCCGGCCAATTAGCCCCACTCGGCCGCCCACTCAAACTCTTAAATCTGTACCTAATAGGATACAGCAATGAGGTAATCATATACAAAACAAAAAAAGTTGCAAGACACCCTCAAAAACACATAATGATGAACAGCACTCGACTCCCTTGCCACATCGTCTTCAATCCCCGTGAGGAAAGGCAACAGCTCACTGCGCATATCCGGTTGTGTCGCCAGCATCGTCCATCAGCGGGCTTCGGAACTATGGCCACTGTTACAATTTCCCCGTGTTACATTTGACCCCGGTCTCCCCACACGACTATCTGATGTTTCCTTAGGCGTATCTTCATAGACCAGAGCCACTGACCTGAATCCTGTCGCTCGGCTTTTCCTCGTGAAGCCACTGCACCGTCGTCTTTCTGAGTTCCCTCTGAGAGCGGCAGACCTTCAGCCGCAGCGCCGGAGCCGGGAGAGATACGCGCCTGTTTTCCCATCGTGTGCATTTGGAAAATGATGGCAGCCTGAAGCCGGACCAGAATAGCTCGGCGAGGGACGACTGGTGTGTGCTATGCTATGCCGCCGGGAACGTGGCCTCAGCCCCGGACGGGCCACTGGCCGGCGATAGCACACAGCTGCACCGCCTGACCAATAGCACGGCAGCACGGCTCAATATGTGTCGCCAGTGCTGCCGAGCGACAATTACACGACAAATAACGCGTCAGTTCGCCGTCGAAACGGGTAATTATCCACGCGCTGATTGCATTAGTTCCCTACTGCGCCTGTCTGCTTCCCTTCAGTCTGTTCTGTTCAAACAAATTTGATAATGGTAAATTGGCAGTTACTCGACGTAGGTAGTTCTTTGATTAAATAACAGGAGACGTGCTCTATTAACTAAGCAATGTAGTCTTTTATCTACTCAAGTGGACTGAACCGTGTAAATGTAATTTAATTTGAATCAAATCAAAGCACAGGGGCTCTTAAATTAACCCGCGCCCCGCTGGGGGTAAATTTTACACCCCTCACGAATATCTTGAATTACTCAAAAACGGAGAGAGGTATCGACACTAAATTTGCAGTACCTTCCCCCGAATTAATTCTACACCCGTCTGGAAGAGGAAAATGTATTAGACCTAACACAATCTGAGAAAATGACGTTTTAAAGACGTCATGCCAGGCAATTTTTGACCAAAAAGCGATAAAACTTCGACAAATCGTATAGAAGCGAGGTTTAAAGCAAATTGCAAAGAAAGAACGTCAAAAGAAAGGAAATAGTAGTCGCGTGTGCATAGCAAAGTATATCGTCAACTAGAAGGTGAGCATGTTCAACTGCTAGTAGAAACTTCCCTCTAAGTGGAAATCACTAACGTACCCGAGGGAAATCGGTTTCAATTTGCTTTGACACATGATTTGAATGATCTTGCGCACTTCAGTTCGAAGTTGTGCTTGATAATTACTTTTAACAGCTTAAAGAAAATAGTTCACCTTGGAAATTTTTACCCAACACGATTTGATTATATTTTGTAATACAATTTCTTTTGATATTGTCAAAAATGGCCTTATATCGCGCCGATTCAGGACAGAAGGCCGTAAATTTGTATTGTTTATCAAAACTATATGCATACTCTCTGAGTCAGAGTCCTGACGTCACGCGAATGTAAAAAATAGTTCAGCCAATCAGATTCGAAAGTAGTCAGACCCGCATTGGAGATGTGCCAACCGGCGGCCGGCGATTCGCTTGCTAGCACCAGCTGCAAGCTGATTGGCCGTTAGGGCGTGCCCTAACGTTTGAAGCGGACATATAGTTTTTTTTAGCAGCCTTGTATCATCAAGGACACCCAAGGACGCTTTTCTTTGTAAGTCAGCTTGGCGCTTTTGCGACAAATTAAAAGGCCGCAATTTCCTCCCGCGTTTACTGCGCCAAGTTGCTAGCGATGGTCTACCATTGGGGTTATATTTGCAGTTTTTAAGCATTTTGCAACTTAGTTACTTAATGGATGTTTACGCAAGGTGAGTGAGATGGCTTAAATAGTGCTGAAAATGTGTTTTTCTGAAGCAGGCCTCTCGGATTGTCAACTTCTCGCAAAGATTTGCACCGAGTGCTGCGCAAGTTTTGTCAACGCATATTAATATGCTTAACTATCAGTAGGTATATATGAGAATGTTTAACCATAGCTTCCAGTACATTGACATGCCAGGTAGCATTGCTAATATAACAACAAATATCCTCCATCATTTACAATTATTGAGTATTATGTTGGAAGTATAGGTAGGTAAACGATGAGTCAGCACAACCTGGAGGCTGGAGGGACTTGTCAAAAATAAGGTATGTATGTAAGTCATGGCAGCTTGAATTGTATCAATGAAAATAACTCAATTTCAAGGTAGAAGTTTTATATAACCAAGCTAATTTTATGTTCTTCCTGTGGTGCTCTGAAAATATAATTATCACATTGACAAGGACTTTTCAGTTTGAAATTTTTGTTTGCACTCCCATGTTTAGGATTCAGGATCAATGCTGGATCCTCACATTATTAGATATTATTATTATTACAAATTATAAGTGATGTACAAACCTTGTGTGTAAAATAGATCCAACGACACAGCAGTCGTTCAGTAATTCACCTCCCCAGTTAATGGTGTTATTGATGTCCCTAATAGAAGAAGAAAGTATGACGACGACACAGCAGTAGTTCAGTAATTCACCTCCCCAGTTAATGGTGTTCTTGATGTCCGTAATAGAATAAGGAAGTATTTTTACAACAGAATACCAGTAATACCAAAGATGTGATGTCACCAAAAACGATACATAATCAACCCTGACCTAACCTTTACAGCAATTACGGTCACATCAAACCTTACCTAACCTTTACAGCAATTACGGTCACATCAACCCTGACCTAACCTTTACAGCAATTACGGTCACATCAAACCTTACCTAACCTTTACAGCAATTACGGTCACATCAAACCTTACCTAACCTTTACAGCAATTACGGTCACATCAACCCTGACCTAACCTTTACAGCAATTACGGTCACATCAAACCTTACCTAACCTTTACAGCAGTTACGGTCACATCAAACCTTACCTAACCTTTACAGCAATTACGGTCACATCAACCCTGACCTAACCTTTACAGCAATTACGGTCACATCAAACCTTACCTAACCTTTACAGCAATTACGGTCACATCAAACCTTACCTAACCTTTACAGCAGTTACGGTCACATCAAACCTTACCTAACCTTTACAGCAATTACGGTCACATCAAACCTTACCTAACCTTTACAGCAATTACGGTCACATCAAACCTTACCTAACCTTTACAGCAGTTACGGTCACATCAAACCTTACCTAACCTTTACAGCAATTACGGTCACATCAACCCTTACCTAACCTTTACAGCAGTTACGGTCACATCAAACCTTACCTAACCTTTACAGCAATTACGGTCACATCAAACCTTACCTAACCTTTACAGCAGTTACGGTCACATCAAACCTTACCTAACCTTTACAGCAATTACGGTCACATCAAACCTGACCTAACCTTTACAGCAGTTACGGTCACATCAAACCTTACCTAACCTTTACAGCAGGTACGGTCACATCAAACCTTACCTAACCTTTACAGCAGTTACGGTCACATCAAACCTTACTTAACCATTACAGCAGTTACGGTCACATCAAACCTGACCTAACCTTTACAGCAGGTACGGTCACATCAAACCTTACCTAACCTTTACAGCAGTTACGGTCACATCAAACCTTACCTAACCTTTACAGCAATTACGGTCACATCAAACCTTACCTAACCTTTACAGCAGGTACGTCGCAGGGACCCACGTTTTGAACGCTCTGCTCGCATTTGCTTGCTGCGCTGCAGAACCTACTGGGGGGCTGTCATTACCAGCCAGACCATCTTGTAGACATTCAAATTACTGATGTTTGTAAAATATGTATACCTTATCACTTAACAGATACACTTTTGTAATTGGCCCACGCCCCAAAGCCTGTTGTGGGACAGTTCTAAATCTGCCGGTGCGTGGGTTCAATCCAATTCTGATTTTGTTCAGATTAAATAGTAGCTTAGGTGGTATAAATAGCAAACAGACCTTGTTTTTAAATACATACTTAAGCTTCTATTGTGTGCCAGCGAGAACTTGTTTTCAGAACCAACTAAATTATGTTTGTTTTGTTCAAGCAAACTGTTTTATCTTTTGTTAATGTACTAAAGCTGTGAAAGTTCACCCTGCAACAGTAACCAAGTGTGTTTCTTTTTCAGATGAATGGTATTGCTGTATCAAAATTCTACAGCCAGCCAAAACCCTCTCAGTGTTCTTCAAATTATAGTTTTGTCCTAGTTGTTGATAATATCAAGGAGCAGGTCTTCAAGAGTTCAAGGTTTCCGATTCGGGAAAAGGCGAGGAAGGTTCTTCGGTTTAAAATAGCCATCAAAGACAGGCGACTATTCAAAGACAAAACGCTGAATGAATTGATGGCAGATACGACTATCAGAAAAGACTGGAGCACGCGGATTGTGAGTGAGAGGGGAGACCGAAATGTTGTGGCAGCATCAAGTGTCAAAGTACGCAAGATCCGGAGCGAGACCATCTTTGAAGAAACTCAAGATGGAATCGCCGAGTACAGGCAGGAGTACGGATATGAGGTAGTTGTAACTGTTCAGCGTAAAAGGCTGATTGGAAACATGTAAAAGACAAAGCATCTGATAAAGATACTGACAAGGTGACATTCAATTGATGAGATTTATTTGTGTATGTCAGTGAACAACCGGGTGTGTATTGCACAGAATAACGTTTTGATAGTTTGTAAGAAGTTTGTGCTCGAACAGTGTGTAGCAAATAGCTTTGATACACGGCGTGTTATAGATGGACTGTTACAGGAGCTGCCAGATGTGGAGCATGCTTTGGTGATTAACTTCGAACTTTTTAGAAAACAGTTGAGTAGAATTAGAGAGTAATTTAGGTGCCTTCAGAAACGGGGAAGGGTAAATGGGCGGATTTTATCTGAAGCTGATGGCAAAGTCATAGCAGTTCGCTGTGACTTATCTGATAGTGTGAACCATGGCGAAGTCGAGTCGCTGTCCGAGGACCAAGACTCCCAGATCAGCGCGGCGGCCGTCGGCCAGGGCTAGCGGATCAGCGCAGCTGCGGCAGCCGTCGGCCAGGGCCAGCGGATCAGCGCTGCCGCGGCGGCCGTCGGCCAGGGCCAGCGGATCAGCGCAGCTGCGGCGGCCGTCGGCCAGGGCCAGCGGATCAGCGCTGCTGCGGCGGCCGTCGGCCAGGGCCAGCGGATCAGCGCAGCTGCGGCGGCCGTCGGCCAGGGCCGATTATCGATGGTAGGCAAACGAAATTTGCATTCTATCTATGCGCAGATTATAAGTTTATTTTGCTCGTGTGTGGGATGCAGGCTGCCAACAGTAACTATGCGTGTGTTTATTGCGAGGCCAAGAAGTGCCATTACTTTAAGGGGAAAGGAAAGCCGCGAACCAGGCACTCACCTGGACAGCCAGGCGTAGCACGAACAAATTTACTTCCAGATATTTCCTTAGATAGAATAGTTATCGACGAACTGCACATGTATTTGCGTACTTCTGACAAGCTCCTCCTCTGCATCCGGCGTGAAATTCCCGAGGATAGGGTTGATGACTTTGTTGATCTTTTGAGAAGTAAGATCGCATGCAGAGGAAAAATATCGGCGAGGGAAGGCAAGGTAGAGTTCACAAATTTAGACAAGGCAGACCGACAGCGAATCGTAGGATTTTTGGCTTCTTCCGCCTGTTTGTGTGACTTTCTGGGACGTGAAAGGGGAACGCAAATGCGGCTCCTACTTTTGAAGTATTCAAAAGTTATGGAGCTTGTGTCCACGAACGAAGATGCTGACGCCGTCCAGTATGACGTGAAAACCCTGCTACAAATGTTCTTGTCGCTTTTCCAATCTTCAACGGTTACTCCTTACTTTCATTTACTGTTTTTCCATGCTCACGAGATTATATCGCGAAATGGCTCGCTCAGTATTTTCTCGCAGCAACAGGTCGAAAAGCTTAACCACGCCGTCACCACAACTTACTATCATGCTACTAACTTTAAGGATGGGATGCGACAGGTTCTGCTGCAGCATGGTCGTCGGCTTCTGGCGTCGTGTGAAAACGTATGATGTCATGTATGTGCGTACTAGGTGAAGCTGGATAGGGTTCGCCCATGAGTGACCTTATACACTGTTCCGTACATAGCCGACTAGCAATGCAACTACAGTATCATGATGTTTGCTGAAACTGTTAACTATGCATATGTCATGCGGTAACTGGACGGCCATTTGTACATATCGATATGGACAATACATTGTTTGAAACCCATAAACCCATGATGTATTTCTTGACAGAATAACCGATCAAGTACAGTGGTATGACATGACGGATCGATTGAACTAGCCGATATTTGATATCTTAATCGATCGATAGATCGCTCATCTTTAATCCATTCTGTTTTTTTTTTTTGTATCCACTAAGGTTTGTTTTACTAGATACAGACAAATCAATGACACAGCTGTATTTCTGAGACAAATCTGGTCTAGAAACATGCCTTTTATTTAGATTAATCAATTTCAAATTTTGACCTGATTTGACCTTGTCAGGTTGTAAAAATTGCTGCTTCTATCGATTTATATGTGTAAAATAACCCATAAAACATGTGTCGCATGACTTTTGTTGACCTCTTGCCAATAGTGACCTTTTGTGACCTGATCTTGACCATGACATTTGCTTACAATTTCACTGTCGCTTATACGAGAGATGCAGTATACCTTTTAGAGCACCTTGTGAGATAATAGTCGCCATCTAAGGCGAGGCGATGGCAAGCATGGCCCAAAAACTCAAATACCTCAGTTTTGACCTTTGACCTGACCTATGACCTTGAAAACCAAATTGTAAGCATTCTTTAGAATCAGCTCGTTGAGAACATTCTATCGTCGCCTTGCTCGTCTAGCTGCGGTCATTGGTTCGGAAGATAGGAGGGGTGGGGTAAAATTTACCCCCAGCGGGGCACGTTCGGCTGGAGACCCCAGCGGGGCGCGGGTTAAGCGTTCCGAAAGTAGTCAAAACTTAGGTTATTTATACAAATTTGGGTGTCAAGATGTTGCAAAATAGACACCCTTTTCTATTGATATACGGCGTATGTGGCCTTCGATGCACTTTTGGCAGAATTATAAGTTAAGCATCATAATGGCCAGTCAGAACCTACCCAATGTTGAAGTTAAGTGTTTCCAAAGTAGTTAAGAGTCCTATTATTTTTGGAAATATTGGTGTCAAAATGCTTCAAAATAGCCATGTGTCCCTACTGATATGCGGCGTAAGCGAATTATGGTGTACCTTCGATATGATAACCACTTAAGTACACTAATGAGCAGTAGGCCCCTATCCAAGATTTAAGTAAAGTGCTTCTAAAGTTGCTTAACACTATATATTTTAAATGCTGCTTACATTTATCTAAAAGTCTGCTCTTTAGGCTTAATTATGCCATACCGGCGTTTCTGTAAATATTTCTCGTTCGATTCTTATCTCGTTAAGATCTCATGCTCAACACTTCGGTGTTACGCTATTAGATAGTCGTTTGTACTTATATTTGATATTTCACAGTCACTACGCAAAGTTCCGATACATCCTGCTATTATTTACGATTTATTCGAATTAACTATGCAAAAATAAAAATATAAAAGACATTTCTTAGCTTATGATTAGCCTAAGTGCTATAAATGAATAGTTCCGATATTTGTCGCTAGGGGCGCTAGTGGTCTCCCGTATTTGGCCGCCGCCGCGCCCTAACGCTGATGGTATAGCCTCTGCCCGGGCTAGAACCAGTACAACATTATTTCGCCAGCACGGCATTCATTCGCCAAAAACTCAAATATATTCCGCTGGAAAGTCTTTTCAGTCAAGAAAACTTGCAGGTAGGGGTTTCCCAACACGGGCTACAAAACTGCTATCTCAGTTTAAAACTAATGTTGAAGGTGAACTATTTCCTTTAAACGTCCTGAGCGGGGAATTTGTTCTCCCTTTACTAAGGGAGCTTAGTTTACTTATTGGCCTTCATATGGTAGCGTAGCGCCTTTTGCGAGGGGCGCTACGCTGCCATATGTGAGGCAGTGGCGGCGGAAGGTATTTTCTGATGGGGGAGGGGGCAAAGAAACATAGGGGGCTCCCTCTGCCAAAGCCCTCCCCCCGAAAAAAAAATGGAGCGAAATGGTATCTCCTCGGATTTAGGCTACTATATTTTGCAGGGCCTCTAAATGGTCACAAAAAAAACGTCGGACAGGCCCATGTTGAAGCCTCAGGCCTTCCGAGCGCCCCCTCAGGCCTACCGAGGGCTCCCTCAGGCCGACTGAGGGTCTTCTGTCGGCCTTGGATGGCCCCTCAGGCTGGCTGGGAGCACTTCGGGGCCCTTTATATTTTTTTAGTAAAACAAAAATCGAACTAACTTCTTGGACTTCTCTTACAAATTTAGGGGGGGGGGGCAAAATCATATGTTTTCCCCCACCTCCAACTTCTTGAGTGGGGGGTGTTGTGTTCTGCTATTCCGGTACCAGCACAGGCGACCCCCAACAGGGGGGCACCTTCCATATTTATGGTGACTGGGTCGGGTTAAGTTATATGACTTCAGGTCAAGGTGATTTGGTAACCCAGGTTGGTCCTGTTGCATATGGAGAGCCGCATCTCGACGAGATGAACACTGTGGTATCGTCACACGGCTCTAGCTAGCACGTCTCTAGATCGTCACACGTCTCTAGCTAGCACGTCTCTAGATCGTCACACGTCTCAAGCTAGCACGTCTCTAGATCGTCACACGTCTCTAGCTAGCACGTCTCTAGATCGTCACACGTCTCTAGCTAGCACGTCTCTAGATCGTCACACGTCTCTGGCTAGCAGCTAGCACGTCTCTAACATCATCCAGACACATTGCCAGCACGGTGCGGATAGGTACTGTACTTGGATCCATGTAAAATAAAACGCACGTGCATCAGCGTTGTTAGCGCCAGGAGGAAGCCAAATACAGTTCAGTCAAATTACAGCCTGGCCATTTATGGTACTGCTCTAGTGACTAGCACGAGAGTATTGTATTTTACTCCCTCGCGTATTTCGCAATATCTCGTAAACTACCGCCAATATCGTCCCCAAACTTTCAGTACCCGCTTTCACATCAAGCACCGCTCACTAAACGGCTAAACGTTTTAGCAATGACAAGGGAAAAATGCCAATGCCTCTTGCCATTTTCGCACATACTCCTATTCCGAACTCCAGACGAAAAACGTTAACATTGCATTCCAATTGGCCATTTGTGCGTTCAAGTTAAGTTGGGGAGGGAAGTCACACAATTCAGAAAACTCATCGGATATCGCTTGCTTATGCAATATGCATTGATAGCTGATTTAAAACGAACTTGCCTTAGTAAAAGTTGCTTAGATTGTCTTCTATATCAGGAAATGTCTACATTTTGTGCCGATTTCAGGTGTTTTTTTTTGGGGGGGGGGGCATGGCCGCTACCACTCACCCCTAGATCCGCTGGTGTGTGTAGCACTCATTGTAGCGATCACAAAATGTGTTGTGTTGACAAAATGTGCTGCGTGTTGACAAAATGTGTTGTATGTTTACAAAATATGCCAGAGTGCCGATTTTTATCAATGTTGTTAGTCACCGAGGCGTGAGAAAACCCTTATTTTTAGAGTAATTGGCCAAAGAGCACGAAAAATGGAAATGAGTTAGCCTGGCTTTTGTCGGTGTCACCCTCGAGGTTGTTTTCACCTCTGCTGGTTAGAGAAAACAGCGACAAACATGGAAATGAGAACATTATAGGAACATATGGTTATAAGTGTTTCAAAATATATTTGAAAAACGTGCCATGTCCCATCGCTTCAACAAAAAACATGCCCTCGGGCGCCCTCCTGCTTACGTCACAGGCGTCTTGTCGGAAATAAACATCGCCACCCCCTGTCCGCACGGACAGTCTGTATTTGTCTTCTAAGTTCAGCCTTAATTCAGCCGGAATCTTGTAATTGACGGGATTTCCGAAATCAGGTCCTGCGCTAAGCAGAACTTGTTGCGCGGATGCTAACCCCATCCCCACCATCTGATCGGCCCGAAGCTCTTGGTTACCGGCAGAACTTAGAAGGGAAAGTTAAACGTGCCAAAACGTATTTGTACACGGTCCGCCCCGCCTTCTAACGTAACCTCACCTAGAACGGAACCGCTGTCACCGACCGCAGGCCGTCCCAGTCAGGGGCAAATAGCGAGCGCCGAAGGGACTCGAACCCAACATACCAGACCGGAGCAGGTGTATAGCCCAGCACTCACCAGACCGAGCTGCACGGGGGACAAATCACCCCAGCCGCGCTACACGGGGCTGGGGTGCAGTGGGCCATACCAGTCTGTTGCCCCGACCAGTGATCCCCCCCCCCCCCCCCCCCCCACCTGCCCCCTCCGTCCACCGCTGTCCTTTTTCAGCTGCACGGACCTGGCCATGGCTGTGGAGCGCTGATCCCCTGCCCCACCGTCTGACTGTGTCCTCCTTCGTCCTGTTTCAGCTGCACGGTCAGCACCGACCTGGCCACGGCTGTGGAGCGCTCCGAGGCCACCGACGGCGAGCTCCCAACGTTCGACATCGCCGGCATCGTGATCGGCGACTGCGACCGGCGCGGCGGCCGCCTCCCAGTCAGCAGCACCGATGACGACCTGGCGTCGGACGCCAGCGGCGACTGAGCGTGACACTCCGCAGGTGCCCCCCCCCCCCCCCACCCCCCCCCCCCCCCCACCCATCCCCGTCCGTCCGCAGGTCCCACAGCGCCGGATTAAATCATGACCGGCGCGAGATTGGCCCGAATGGTGCGGGCAGAGTTATGGAGGCCAATATCGCCCCACGCGGTCTGCCGCGGCGGCGCGCCGGGAGGTGACGGTGTACCGAGGTGATACGCCACGCGCCACGCGCCGCGCGCCGCGCGCCGCATTGATCTGACGGACGGGGCCTGGGTGGAGCACCAGACGTGTGTCCGACACCATGTCCACCAAGTACCGGAAATTAGATTACCCGCGCTCGTTTGTGAACTATATTAGCGCACAAAGTTGTATCAGCTGTAATGGCTCTGTAGATTTAGGAGTTTAGAACAGTGCACTTTGCGGCTGATATGGTCTCAGAACTTGTTTTAATTTATTCGGCACTTCACGGCCAAAGTTGGTGAATGGGCGAGGCCAGAGGGAAGAAGTAAGACGGGCTGTGCGAAATTATTATATATATATATATATATATATATATATATATATATATATATATATATATATATATATATATATATATCTCTCTCGCTCTCTCGCTCTCTCGCTCTCTCGCTCTCTCTCTCTCTCTCTCCCCCTGTCTTTGGAGAGCTGAAAATAACAGATAGCGACCATATATAACCGTAACAAAATACTCAACAAGTCCGAGAAACTTCCATTGAATTATGTCTAGTGTCGCTGGACCAGTAGGTAAACTAACAACAAGCTTATGAAAAGTTGGCAACCTCCTAATTATGTATCACATTTACAACAGTCGATGCAATTGTTTTAAAAGCTTCAGAACAACTTCCGATAAAGTGACTCATCAAGTCAGCATCGAAAAAACAACAGCCTTTATGTGATTTCATATGAAATACAACTGCACGAAACTGAATGTTGAACGCTGCAGAATTCCTGAATTTCATTCCCACTATGAATATTTGTAAATTGTAAGGTATGTATTTTCGTATGCTATTTGCAACCTGAATGCAATGCTTTTCAACGTGCACTCTAAGGGACCTATGCGACGCTTTGATCTCTGGAGTCTGGAGTATTCCAACGTGCACAGAGCGCCGGCCATCCCAGCAGTAAGCATGCTGCACCGCAGGGCTCCATACCAGTAAACACTGAGACGAGCCCGGATTTCTACTGGTGTCCGGAGGAAGTTGCAGCGGAGGATTTCGCCGGGATACAGACAGGTCGTAAGAAGGCTTATAAAACAGCAAGGTGGCCGCGTATTCGGTGCTAGCATGTCATAAACATGCCCGCACTAGTCCCGGCTTCCGTTTTACGACTTGGTGGTTCATTTAGACGTGAGACGCCTCTACCAAATATCTGAAAGACAGCGTGAAACTTCCACTGGCTGGTGTCTATTAGCACAAATATGTTTCCAAGAGCTCCGCCGCGTTCCCAATGTTGGGAGGAGGGGGGGGGGGGGCAGAGGCATTCTGAAGTCGATTCTTTCCATGCAACGCCCATAGGCGTAACATTAAAAGAAAAGAATGGGGACACGTCCCCCCGTCCCCCCTTTGGTGGAGCCCCTGTTCGTCATATCCGTCTGTTATATCCGTCTCGTCATATCCGTAGTTGTCATATCCGTCTTATTCAGACGGATATGACGACTATGGCGGTTTCTGAATTGCGCATTTTTGTGGGCGAAATAATGGTAAATGCAAATTAAAGTTACTGTACTGGAACGCTCTGGCGCAAAAGGCAAATAACGCAGTTTTTCTCATTGAAAGGCTAACGCTCAGCACAAAGACATGACAGTATTTTCCTCTGTTCCTACCATAATTGCTAATATATGCAGGTAGGTGCTCATCAATCTATAACGCTGTCATTTCGAGCATGGAAGTTTTAGTTTGGCACTTAAATGTCAAACATGGATTTTGCATTAATGTCGCCGGGACGGCCGCCTCGGCCTGCGATGATGAGGTCCGCTATGAAATGAAGTTTGCATCGCACATCCTCCGTGCGATCAGCGCAGCACCGACACGCGGAACTGATGCCGGTCGTAAAGCAAGGAAAGCTTCGCCGTTAACCAGCAGTCGACGACGACGAAACGCAAACACGACCCGAGACTCGGCGGCACTTAGCACCACCCCATTGGCGCACCAGTTTGTGGCCGTCCGGGCTTTCTGCGGGCCCCATTACAGGGAGTAGCCGGAGTGGCAAGACTATGATCCCAGCTGAAGCGCTGGACTCGAGTCGAGACTATGATCCCAGCTGAGGCGCTGGACTCGAGTCGAGACTATGCTCCGAGCTGAAGCGCTGGACTCGAGTCGAGACTATGATCCCAGCTGAAGCGCTGGACTCGAGTCGAGACTATGATCCCAGCTGAAGCGCTGGACTCGAGTCGAGACTATGTTCTGAGCTGAGGAGCTGGACTCGAGTCGAGACTATGTTCCGAGCTGAGGCGCTGGACTCGAGTCGAGACTATGTTCTGAGCTGAAGCGCTGGACTCGAGTCGAGACTATGCTCCGAGCTGAAGCGCTGGACTCGAGTCGAGACTATGTTCTGAGCTGAGGCGCTGGACTCGAGTCGAGACTACGATCCCAGCTGAGGCGCTGGACTCGAGTCGAGACTATGCTCCGAGCTGAAGCGCTGGACTCGAGTCGAGACTATGATCCCAGCTGAGGCGCTGGACTCGAGTCGAGACTATGATCCCAGCTGAGGCGCTGGACTCGAGTCGAGACTATGCTCCGAGCTGAAGCGCTGGACTCGAGTCGAGACTATGATCCCAGCTGAAGCGCTGGACTCGAGTCGAGACTATGTTCTGAGCTGAGGCGCTGGACTCGAGTCGAGACTATGTTCTGAGCTGAAGCGCTGGACTCGAGTCGAGACTATGCTCCGAGCTGAAGCGCTGGACTCGAGTCGAGACTATGATCCCAGCTGAAGCGCTGGACTCGAGTCGAGACTATGCTCCGAGCTGAAGCGCTGGACTCGAGTCGAGACTATGATCCCAGCTGAGGCGCTGGACTCGAGTCGAGACTATGTTCTGAGCTGAGGCGCTGGACTCGAGTCGAGACTATGATCCCAGCTGAGGCGCTGGACTCGAGTCGAGACTATGATCCCAGCTGAGGCGCTGGACTCGAGTCGAGACTATGATCCGAGCTGAGGCGCTGGACTCGAGTCGAGACTATGATCCCAGCTGAGGCGCTGGACTCGAGTCGAGACTATGATCCCAGCTGAGGCGCTGGACTCGAGTCGAGACTATGCTCCGAGCTGAGGCGCTGGACTCGAGTCGAGACTATGCTCCGAGCTGAAGCGCTGGACTCGAGTCGAGTGTCGGTGGATATCTCTTCGATCCTCCGAGACGTCCCGATGGATTTTTGTTTTCTTCTGTGGGGACACCCCGAGGTCATTACCATCCTGCTCGATAAGGGTGCCTTCTGACCCCGCCGCCGTCCTGCAGTGTGTCTCTCAGCGATTACCATCCTGCTCGATAAGGGTGCCTTCTGACCCCGCCGCCGTCCTGCGGTGTGTCTCTCAGCGATTACCATCCTGCTCGATAAGGGTGCCTTCTGACCCCGACGCCGTCCTGCAGTGTGTCTCTCAGCGATTACCATCCTGCTCGATAAGGGTGCCTTCTGACCCCGCCGCCGTCCTGCAGTGTGTCCCTGGGCGATTACCATCCTGCTCGATAAGGGTGCCTTCTGACCCCGCCGCCGTCCTGCAGTGTGTCTCTCAGCGATTACCATCCTGCTCGATAAGGGTGCCTTCTGACCCCGCCGCCGCTCTGCAGTGTGTCCCTGGGCGATTACCATCCTGCTCGATAAGGGTGTCTTCTGACCCCGCCGCCGCTCTGCAGTGTGTCCCTGGGCGATTACCATCCTGCTCGATAAGGGTGTCTTCTGACCCCGCCACCGTCCTGCAGTGTGTCCCTGGGCGATTACCATCCTGCTCGATAAGGGTGTCTTCTGACCCCGCCGCCGCTCTGCAGTGTGTCCCTGGGCGATTACCATCCTGCTCGATAAGGGTGTCTTCTGACCCCGCCGCCGCTCTGCAGTGTGTCCCTGGGCGATTACCATCCTGCTCGATAAGGGTGTCTTCTGACCCCGCCGCCGTCCTGCAGTGTGTCCCTGGGCGATTACCATCCTGCTCGATAAGGGTGTCTTCTGACCCCGCCGCCGTCCTGCAGTGTGACCCTCGGCGATTACCATCCTGCTCGATAAGGGTGCCTTCTGACCCCGCCGCCGCTCTGCAGTGTGTCCCTCGGCGATTACCATCCTGCTCGATAAGGGTGCCTTCTAGTGGTGCCAGTTTCAGAAAATATTTGTCCAATGTCCGACCGATGTCCAATACCTTGGTCTGCTGTCCGTCCGAAACTGTCCGAAAATCATTATTTGTCCGAAATTTGTCCGAAAGCAGAAAAAGTGTTTGATATGGAAATGAATTACCTGTGGCACACTTTCTTTTTTAATAAGAAAGTAACAAGTGATTTTCGCGACAAACCATCCTTGGGCATTGGATGTCCGAAAATGTCCAAAGAAATATGTTTATGTCCGTCCGAAAACCGAATCGGTCTTCGAACAAATTCGGAATTCCGAAAATGATTGTACCGATTGGCACCACTAGTGCCTTCTGACCCCGCCGCCATCCTGCAGTGTGCCCCTCGGCGATTACCATCCTGCTCGATAAGGGTGCCTTCTGACCCCGCCGCCGTCCTGCAGTGTGCCCCTCGGCGGCCACAGCGGCTCCTCCGACGGTGGTACCGTCCGGCGACTGAATCCCGGTCCGGCAGTCAGTCGCTCCTCCCCGGAGGCGGCAATATTGAGCCAGGCTCGGCCGGCACAGCACACGGTAGCGGCTGCAGCCGCGGCCACCGCAGCCGATTTGGTGTCTCTGCACGGCCGGGCGAGCCACGTCAGCAGGCGGATGACGTCACGCGGGGCTCATCGCCGCCGCGGCTGGTGTGGCCGGATCAATTTGTGATGCGGGGCGGCTCCGGCTGCTGTGCAGTGGGACGCAGGTGTGGGAGCCCGGTTCAGCACAGCTGAGGAAGATTTGCCACGCGGCTCCGCAGGCGGCTCTGGAATACCCGCCGCTCCACGAGTAAACGGCACTCAGTGACTGTGATGGGTAACAGATGGAGCAGCAGCTGCGCTGCAGCTATCCTCAGTGATGTTTAGAGTTAGGCGGGAAATATGCTTCGAACTGAGTGGGCAGAATTCGAAAGTGTTCCAATGTATTCCCGATACATCTGATATCGTGACGGCTTGCAGCAGTTAAAGGAAAATATTGATCTCCCACAAATAACTTTAAATCGACAACGAGGCCAAAATATATTGTAAATTGATCGCATTTTGCATATACAAATTCCTACCGAGAGATATTTCAAGTTAAAGTTGATAAGCGTTCCACGCTTCTAACGACCGGTACTCTCAAGCACTTGGTAACGAATTTCGGTCCCCACCAAAATCCGGTATTGCTTTTTGACGAAATGGTATGGAAAATATGTTTGTTTATTGTGATTATGTGCCCTACTATCCTTAACCCGCGCCGTGCCGGGGTGGAAACATTTTGAGTACATTTGTTTCCACTCTTTATGCTTATTTATATTTTTTACCAGAATCTTCCACTTCGCATCCCAGCTCCAAAGCAATCCTGGAAGTCTGTCTATATTTCTGTTGTTTGCCATTGTGGGGGGCGTTTGCATGCCCCCTAAGGTTCTTCAAAGATAGCGGTAAAATGGCGGCGCTGCGCACCGCCATCTCTTGGGGCATCAATTACTAACATTTTGAGGTGAAAGTTTTTACCTCAGATCATCTCAGGTCAGGTCACCAGGTCACGTCAAGTGACATTACCTCCAAAAATGTTTGTGGTCGTGCCGAAGTGTTTGTCCGAGATATTTGGAACCTACATAATTTCATAAGGTCATAAGTACCTACATTTCGTATATCTCGGATTTGTTTATATCGGTGACCTGAGGTCAAGTCAATTTCGTGACCTCCCATTATAAGCCAATGGGAAAATATACAAATGCTTCCTATTCAAAGAATATGCATTAGATCATGTCAATTCTTTTAGAATCGTGTTATTTTAGCTCATTCTTGATAACACAGGTGCAATTGTTGCACAGTAACCTCTGCAAGGTCAGCTGAGGTCATCTGAGGTCACCAGCCCTTGTGTTTCAATAACTCTTGATATAATAAAGATAGAGACGTGCGAATGACACCACTGTGTTTTTCTCGTCAAGTTGCGTCGTCTCATATGCCACATGACCTATCTGGGTCACCAAATGACCTTGACCTGCGGTCAAATTGCGAAGTTTACCTAACCCGGTCACTATTAACCCTCGGCAGGGTAGTGGGGGGGGGGGCGGATGCCCCTCCCCCTCCTCCTCGGTTTTTCGGGAATAACTCGCGTAGTTATCAACCGATTGCGATGAAGCTTTCAGTACCCTACTGTTGAACAATTTGACACATACTCGGAAAACTTGAAACTTCTATTTCACATGACCCGTGACCAATGACCTGTTTCTCAAGGTCATGTCAGGCGCAACAGGCGTCCCGTAGTATCGATGCTCGTAACTTGTGCACGTGCAGTTTCCCAGTGTTTGTTGCTCAGGAGCATATACACAGGTGTTAACAGGTGACATTTATGGTTTCCACTGATATTGTGACCTCATTTCATCTTTTCAGAGGTCAACCGAGGTCATTGACCTCCGATGACCTGAGGAGATGGCTTGTTTGGCCTCTGGCAGTTTCTAGGACATTTTGTGACGCTGATTTCAAATTTGGCACCCATTTTACATAATTATATGCTTACTCATGATCCTAGCTCGATTTTAATTCAATCTCTACACATTCACGATTTGGATGAAATATGGATCATTGACATGACCTCAGAGGTCACCTATTGACATAGGACCTTAAAATCGGATATCAACGGCTTCCTCTCATCACAAGTAACACGCTCGTTTTTCAATCGAAGCTCTATCTTAATTAGGGGGCGAAACGCTAGGGGGTTGTACCCCCCATGCCCGGTCACGTAGGTATCGGGCCCTACCCTAGCGAGGGTTAATATGTTTCGAAGCGTCTTGACGAGACAAACACGACGGTGTTAAAATTATTGGTCTATGTTTAACCGATGAGAAGTAGTTCACGAAAACCTTTTTGGAAGAAAATGTCATCGTGATCTTTGGTCACCTCTAGTCTCTGGAGCCTAAACTATTGACCTGGGCTAAAATTTGAGGACAATTGTGGCGATTGCATTTTTCAGGAGCTTTCTATTGCTTTTTCCGTTAGTTCCCAGCTATCATAGTTTCCGATTTTTTTTTTGGGGGGGAGGGATTATGGAGCAAAGTCCTATACTTGGAAAATTTGACCTTTGATGACCTCTTGTGACCTCAATATTCACCTGAGCCAAAAAAAAACAGAAATAATTTCGGCATACTTTTGGACGAACTACCGAACGGTGTTTTTGGATTCGGCCTCCTCCCAATAGGAGCCGAGTTAGGAGGGGGCGTGCAGACGCCCCCCCCCCCCTCTAACACCCCCTGGCAGGTTCGAGAGGCCCCTGAACAGGATCAATGGACCATTGGGAAAGCTCGAGAGGCCCCCGAACAGACTCTAATGGCCCCTAGGCAGGTTCAAGAGGCCCTTGAACAAACTCAATGGGCCCCTGGGCAAGTTTGAGAGGCCTCTGGGCAGGTTCGAGAGGCTCCTGAACAGACTCAATGGGCCCCTGGGCAAGTTCGAGAGGCCTCTGGGTAGGCTCCAATGGCCCCTGGGCAGGTTCGAGAGGTCCCTGAACAGACTCGATGGGCCTCTGGGAAAACTATAATGGGCCCCTTGGCAGGTTCTAGAGGCCCCAAAACAGACTATAATGGGCCCCTGGCCAGGCTCGAGAGGCCCCTGAACATACTCAATGGGCCCCTGGACATGCTCGAGAGGCCACTGGGTAGGTTTGTTGGGTCGTGGGTGGGCTCATTTGGCCCCTGGACAAGTGGACATGCTCTAGATGCCCCTGGTCAGGTTTTTGGGGCCCCAAGGCATGCTCGAAATGTCCCTGGGTATGTTTTTGCGCCCTAAGTGGGCTCAATGGAACCTGGACATGCTCGAGAGGCCCTTGGACAGTTTGTTTGCCCATCGGTGGGTTCAATGGGCCCCTGGACATGCCCAAGAGGCCCCCTGGGCCAGCTTCGAAAACCCTTCAGTGTCTCGGAGGGCCCTTGACATGCACCAGAGTGACCCTTGCCTGGTTTGAGGGCTCCTCTGTGACTTTTTGAAAAACATTTAGCTAATGCAAATGGTATCTGGGCCAATCTCGATGGGGCCCCCTGTGACCCGTAAGGGGGGGGGGCTATTGCCCCCTTGCCCCCCTGGCTGCGCCCCTGTTCATGGATCGATTTTAGCATGGTGCAGGTGATGAGTTACTATGTCTTGGTAAAGGTCTGTCCCTTAGCGGCTGGCTGGCACCAAGGGCGGATCCAGCCGGCCGTTTTTTTTTTGGGGGGGGGGGGGACAAACCGTTTTTAGCGGACCTTACCTACCCCCAATTTCTAATTTCTTCCCGGATTTGGGCCACTTTATTTTGCAACCACACGATTTCGTTTTTTTTTTTTGGGGGGGGGGGCTTCGACCTTTTCGGATATCAAAAAAGGAAAGATGTCAACTTGCAGTTTGTATTGTTCCGACATTGCCTTACACTGAGCAAAACTATGTCAATTGTCAGCTGTACCCAGGGGCATCGCCGATAATTTTTGAGTGGGGGCTGAAATGACGAAAAAAAATGTACCCCAATTTCTTATGCGTGTATTTAAGCCCTTGCAGCATTTTTAATGTAGATTTGCATGTTATACATTTGTAATGTAATGTAATGTGTTTTTAATGTATCTACATTTTTAATGTAGATTTGCATGTTTACTTGTTATTTAGCGCCGCGAAGCGGCGCGATTTTTTTCTCTCGGGTTTGCATTATAAAACCCAGAAACATGTTAATTTTTAGCTGCTTAGCCTTGTAGAGGATAATAAGCTAAAAATGTTATTCATTCAATTCAGCGTTACGACGAAACGAAGACGATGACGATAGCTTCGTTATGACGATGGCCACTGATGTGACGCTGCGAGGCGGCGTGAACATTTTAATTTTAGGTCGTGGAAAACGCAATTTTAATATTGGAACCAGACCGTGAGTGGAGCCAAGCCTCAGGTAACCCCTTGTCCTGGTTGCACATCTCGGTATGATTACAAATGTTGAAATGAAGGTAGTTTTTCATATACATTAGCCTCGGATAATAAATCACGATGACCGGTGTCAGTCTGCGCTCAATAGTACATATGATAATAATAACTGTAGTATGTATACATACCTATGTACCGAACTGTAACAAACAACTGGTAACGGTGCAAATGGTTTCAAAGTACCAAGAGGCAGAGCGACATTTCCGCGCATAAATGGTCCCTGTGGATCTGGAGGAGCCTGGGGGAGATGGCTTGGGGAGATAGTCCAGGCCTGGTCCCCACTATTAGCTCTCCGGGCCAGCAAGTTGGGCACCGCTGGAACAGCTTCCGGTTGCCGAGGTCCGCGTATTTGCGTTCGCGTCGGCTTTTTCGGAACTCGGCAGACTAGCTCAACATGTAGCCCGCTTTAAAGTTAATATGTTATGAAGAGAGTTGGCCCTGGGGCCAGCAATTACCGCCAAGGAGAGCCTCTGCAAGATACTTAAAGGAATTAATTTTCCAAATGTGTATATGTAATTGCGAAACTTGTGTCATGCCGCGAAGCGGCGCGAAATTTGACAGTTGTTGACTGTGGCTAGCTGGATTTTGACTGCTGCAATTTTGGGATGCCCAGTACCGTTCTAAAAACACAAAGATAGCATGTATTATACTTCACGTCTTGGAGGGGGCCAAAACATAGTTTGGCCCCCCTTAAACAGGCTTGGTGGGGGGGGGGGGGGCATGGCCCGTTCGCCCCCCCCCCCCCTCCCCTCCCTGGATCCGCCTTTGCTGGCACCTACCTACGTTGCTGATACAAACGATTTAGGCTAAACACAGAGTACCTACTAAACGACACATGATGCTTTTTACGTCGCACATATAAGGATCTGATCTCCTCGCACAGAGAGGAGAATAACATAGCAACCGATACCAATTTGCTCAACATACCCAAATGCACATCACAAATTTCGGGCTTACTGAATGCTGAGTAATGGTGTGGGTAATGTGCTCTGCTTTCGTACACGTCGGTGAGCTCGTAGCACATATATGGGCTTCAGAAGGCTGCGAAACGAATGTCATTGCTGCTGGATACTTTAGATAATAACACCTTTAATGTAAGCCTTGTAATGTAAATGATCTCGACATGCCAGCAATAAATGTTCTATGATAAGCCCGTTGAGCACATTCTCTCGGCGACCTTACCACTATCAGCCCTGATCCCATCTCTTGCATTACAGGCTGCTACGTCGGAAGTGACCCAGGCTACCGGAAGCGTCGGCACATTTCCGGTACTTCCGGTCATTGGTGACGTCACAGCACCCTTCCGGAGCGGATGAGACGCCGCTGGCGGGGCTGTACCGGAGTCGCAACTGAGCACGCCACGCCAGCAATATCGTCCCACGGACCGCCGTTCTCAGCACCCCCCCCCCCCCCCCCCCCTCCTCCCCATCCCTCTCACTTCTCCAATGGGGAGCACTCAGACGGTGCCGCCGCTCCATTTGTCATCAACCGAGGGTCTGAAAGAGAGCGAGCGTGCGATTTGTAATGGGATGCTGCAGCTGTGATTGGAGTAGGGTTCTGGAGGTGCTGCTCTCTCGCCCCACTGGTGAGTGATGTGAACGAATGTGTTGGTTTTGGAATGGTCTCTGTGGACGTCACCTTCAATCATCTGCCCTCGTGTGGGTGGGTATGTCACTGATGAACTGATCTCATTGTCAATACAAGAGAGAAACGCGAGATCGTCTCTTCGTTGCTAAAGCGTCGCAAGCTGCTGTGTCTAGGAACTTTTCGTAGGGATGTATACCGGAGGAAAATCACTCGACTTAAAGTTGATTGCTGAAACGCTGTGTCAGGTGAAAACACCAGGTCCAGTAACCAAAACATCGCGACGGTGTCATGCAGGGGCCCGGGAACAGGGGGGGGGGGCAGCGGGGGCGCTTGCCCCCCCAACATCTGGACCGGGGGGCGGCGCCCCCCCAACTTTGGCGAGCAGAAGTTTTCCTAAAAATGAGCTCTGATGAAGCTCTGATCATCAGGAAAAATTAACAATTTATCGTACGAATTCCCTTTGCAGTGCAGTCAAAATCCAGCTATCTAGTGTCAAAAACTGGAAAATTTCGCGGCATGACACAAGTTTCGCAATTGCTTATACAAATTTGGAAAATGGTAAAAATAGTTTCATTAATTAAGTGGCTGTCAGAGACGGTTATTGCTGGCCCCAGGGCCCATTCTCTTAATAAAATATTCACTTTTAAGTTTCAAACAGGCTCAATGTTTAGATACTTTGCCGAGTTCCGAAAAAGGCGACGCGAACGCAAAGACAAGGAGATCGGCACCCGGAAGCTGCTCCAGCAGTGCACAATTTGCTGGACCGAAGAGGTAATAGTGGAAACAGGCCAGGATCATCTTCCCAAGCCATCTCATCTCACGGTCTGGTACTAATATTAAAGGGCTTCAGGGGCCCGGGAACAGGGGACAGCGGGGGCGCTTGCCCCCCCCCCCCCAACATCTAGACCGGGGGGAGGGGGCGACCCCCCAACTTTGGCGAGCAGAAGTTTCCCTAAAATTGAGCTTTCAATTTTCTTCACAAAAAGTTATATAAAATATGAAAGTTGTATAAAATATGTCACTTTCATTTTTTACTTTTATTTTATAGCATGTCATAAGTATTATTATTATATAGCTTTGCCTTTATAGTAGCATCGTATACCTTTCTTTTCCTTCCTTTTCCTTTTTCCATTAAATGTTCTATGAGATATAATGGAAAACTTTAGTAGCAGTACATTTGGGGGTAGTTGTCTGCTTGGCGCGTCGTCGTTAAAATGACTCACTGATGCATTGGCGGATCTACGGTTGGGCAAAATGGGCAATTGCCCCCCCCCCCCCCAACCGCCTGAAATCGGCGCAAAATTGACACATTTCCTGATGTAGAAGAAAATAGAAGGAACTTTTACCAAGGAAGGTTTGCTTTAAATCAGCTATCAATGCATAAGCAAGCGAAATCCGATGAGTTTTCAGAATTATGTGAGACTTTTTTTTGGAATTTTGCCCCCGCCCCCAAACTCCCGTTCTGGATCCGCTACTGCACGGACGGCGATAAACATCTGCTGCATTTTTTTTAATAAGTTTATCACACGTCAACGTTACGGATGTGATCGAACTGGCGTGCGGCCCTCTACCTGTCCTCGCTGTCTGCCGACGGGGCGGCAATCGCAAGCAATATTTATCGTAAATGTCGTAGGTTACCGTGATACGGCGATGAAGCGGTCGGTGCATTTTTATTATCAGACGTATTTTATCAGACTTAAAAGTATTTTATCAGACGACAGGCGGGTTTACAAAGGAAACGGGGGGTGGCATGACCACCACTTTTTCATATTTTTTTTATTTTTATGTTAACCCGCGTCGTGTCGCGTCGTGCCATTTAGACGCCCCCCCCCCCCCCCCCTAAGGGTGTTTACCCCCACCCCCCACCTAAAGTTTTTCGAGGATAGCGAAAAAAACGGCGGCGCGCCGTTTTTGCCGTTTCAAAAACGGCGCACGGCGCACAGCGCCAAAGTTTCAAAAACGGCACACGGCGCACAGCGCCGCCGTTTAAAAAAAAAACGGCACACGGCGCACAGCGCCACCGTTTCAGCCACTGTTTTTGGCACTCCTGTTCGGGCATCAATTATCCACATTGTGTGCAATTCTTGACCACGGGTCATCTCAGGTCAGGTCACGTGACCACACCTCCAAATAAGTTTGCGATCGTACCACAGCCACAGTTTTTGGCCGATCGGTTTCAAACTTACAGGATTTCATAAGGTCATAGGTACCTACAATTCGAATATCTAAGATTTTGAATATCGGTGACCTAAGTTCGCCGGTCGGATCAATTTCGTGACCTCCCATTATAAGTCAATGGGGAAATATTACAATTTTCCTATTCCGAGGATACGCATATCAGTCCAATTCATTCTGGATCATGTTATCATATGCTATTATTGATGATCCAGGTTCAATTTTTGTTCAGTACAACATGATATATACAGGGTCAGCCGAGGTCAGCTGAGGTCACCAACACTTTTTGTGTCAATAACTCTCGATAGAATTAATACAATGAAGTGAAACCGGCATAAATGTGTTTGTCTCGTCGAGACACGTTTCCCAATATGCAACATGACCTACTTGGGTCGCCACTTGACCTTGACCTGAGGTCAAAGTTCTAAGTTGACCTAAACTGGTCCAAATGAAAGTGATTCCAAACGCTTTGACGAGACAAACATGATGTCATCAAAATTATTGCCGTGTCTTTATTAGGTAAACAGTTATTTGCGAACGTTTTGCCAAAAAATAGCCCTTTTGACATTTGATGCCCTCTGGAGCTCAAACTATTATCCTGATATAAAAGTCGATGACTTGTTATGATTGAATATTTCAAGAGCTTTCGATTGTTTATTTTCGTTTGTTCCTAGCTATCATAGTTCCCGATATATTTGGGGGTTCCTGGAGCGATCCCCTAAAACTGGTAAATCTGACCTTTGATGACCTCTGGTGACCTCAATATTGACCTGAACCAAAAAATGTAGAAAAAGTTTCAAATATATTTTTGATGAGCTTTCGAACCGTGTTTTCGGTTTTCCAATGAGGAAAATTTGACAACGAAAAGGTGCACCAAGAAAAAGTGAGATGCCAAAACCAAATATTTGGTTTCGCCCCCCCCCCCCCCCAACT
>JAXIVJ010008535.1:35000-37500 GCA_036785665.1 Chirona hameri
GGCAAAAACGCGCTTCAGGCAAAAACGCAGGTGAATGGAAGAAGGCCGGACGGAAGTGTCCTCTGAAGTAGGCCGGACGGAAGCGGGTGGCCGCCTTGCTGCGCTCGGTCAGCTGGCCAGCCGTGCCTGCTTCCTCCGAGGGACACATGGCCGCTGAGCTCGGCTCCAACTCGGACGACTGGCGCAGACGCTTCTTCACCGCCTGTGGGTAGAGAGGCGGTCAGCTCAGGAGGGGGGGGGGGGGCAGCTCAGGTCAATGGGACGACCACACCAACATACAGTACAAGAACCAGCGTACAACAACCAGGGTCAGACAGCGGCAGGTCACACGGGGTCAGACACAGTGGCAGGTCACACGGGGTCAGACACAGTGGCAGGTCACAAGGGATCAGACACAGCAGCAGGTTACACAGGGTCAGACACAGCGGCAGGTCACACAGGGTCAGCTGACACAGCGGCATGTCACACGGGTCAGACATAGCAGCAGGTCACACAGGCTCACACAGCGGCAGGTCACACAGGGTCAGCTGACGCAGCAGCATGTCACACAGGGTAAGATACAATAACAGGTCACACAAGGTCAGACCAGGGGCGGCAGATAAGGAGGGCAGGGGGGGGGACAGCTGCCCCCACTCAAGAAATGGGAGGGGGGGGGGCAAACATATGATTTTGCCCCCCTCCCCCTCATCCAATACATTTGTAAGAGGAGCCCTCCAAGATCGAAGTGACTCGAAACGAATTTCACTCCGCTTTCAAACAAAGTGCAAGGTCCTCTGGCCGCCCTCTAGCCGCCTGAAGGGGCACTCTGACCGCCTGAGTGGGCCCTCTGGCCGCCTGAAGGGGCACTCTGGACACCCGAAGGGGCACTCTGGCCGCCTGAGGGGCACACTGGCCGTCTGAGAGGGCACTCTGGCCGCCTGAGGGGGAACTCTAGCCGCCTGAGGGGCACTCTGTCCGCCTGAGGGGCACTCTGGCCGCCTGAGGGGGCACTTTGGCCGCCTGAGTGGTCACTCTGGCCACTTGAGGGGGTACTAGCCGCCTGAGGGGGCACTCTGGCCGCCTGAGAGGGCACTCTGACCGCTTGAGGGGGCACTCTGACAGCTTGAGGGGGCACTCTGACCACCTGAGGGGGCACTCTGGCCGCCTGAGGGGACACTGGCCGTCTGAGGGGACACTGGCCGCCTGAGGGGCACTCTGGCCGCCTGACGGGGCTCTCTGGCCGCCTGACGGGTCACTCTGGCCGCCTGACGGGTCACTCTGGCCGCCTGAGGCCGCCCTGAGGGAGTCGGAAGCCGCTTACAAAGGCGATGGAACAGGGGGAGGAGCAGCGGATCCAGGGGGGGGGGACATGGGGCTATGGCCCCTTCAAAGGTCCTGAAACTATGATTTGGCCCCCCAAACGGTCGGATGTACAATTCTAAAAATTGCCTTTGTTGCAGTCAAAATACAGCTATCCAGTTAAAAACTTGAAAATTTCGCGCCGCTTGACACAACATTCGCAATTGCATATACAAATTTGGAAAATGGGAAAATAAATTCCTTAAGTGTCTGGCGGAGGCTCTCCTTGGCGGTACCTGATTGCTAGCCCCATGGCCCACTCCTTTAATAAAATATTAACTTTCAAGCGGGCTACATGTTTAGCTAGTCTGCCGAGTTCCGAAAAAAAGGCGACGCGAACGCAAAAACGCGGACATCGGCTCCCGGAAGCTGATCCAGCGGTGCCCAACTTGCTGGACCGAAGAGCTAATAGTGGGACCAGGCCAGGGCCATCTCCCCAAGCCATCTCGCCCCAGGCTCTTCCAGATCCACAGGGACCATTTGTGTGCGGAAAAGTCGTGCTGGCTCTTGCTGATTTCAAACCATTTGCACTGTTACCAGTTGTTTGTTACAGTTCGGTAAATATGTATACAGTTATTATTATCATATGTACTATTGAGCGCTGACTGTCACCGGTCATCGTCTTCGTGATTGACTATCCGAGGAATATGTATATAAAAAACTACCTTAATTTCAATATTTTTCATCATACCGAGATGTGCAACCAGGAATAGGGGTTACCCGAGGCTTGGCTCCACTCACGGTCTGGTTCCAATATTAAAATTTCGTTTTCCACGTCCTGAAATTAATATTTAAAATGACGTCGGTGGCCATCGTCATGGTCTTCGGTTCGTTGTAACGGTGAATTGAATGAATATCATTTTAGCCTCTTATCGTCTACAAGGCCCATCGCTCATATTTCTGGGTTGTATCAGGCAAACCCGTATAATTTCGCGCCGCTTGTATCTACTATAACATGAAAACCACATTACAAATTGCTGCAAAGGCATACAAATACACGCATACAAATGGGCTACATTTTGTTCGTCATTTCAGTCGACCCCCACTCAAAAACTATCGGTGACGCTCTTGTCCACCCCCCCCCCCCCCCGCTCTGTCCGCCTGAGAGGGGCGCTCTGTCCGCCTGAGAGGGGCGCTCTGTCCGCCTGAGGGGACTATTTGG
>JAXIVJ010008535.1:42500-45000 GCA_036785665.1 Chirona hameri
GACATAGCTTCTAACAGCAGGCACAAATAGCCTGCCAAACTATCTCTTCTTCCTCTATTAGAACCCATATATGTAAAACCGAAGAAAGCCCATTTCAAATCTTCTCTGTAATTCTCACAGGCCTCGGGGCGAGTGCCAAATTGAAACATAATTTTTATATTCCATGCTACGGCTGTTTCACCCAAACACTTAATGACATTTTCAGATGGCTTACAATGGCCATCTGAGCTTTCAGTGTGGGTAGCTAGGCGAAATGGAAATTGTGCGGCCGGCACGAGGATGGATGGGGTCGTTATCCCCGAGTCCACGGTCACGGAGACGGGTGTAGTATACGATTCCCACGGTCACGGAGATAGGTGTAGTATACGATTCCCACGGAGACGGGTGTAGTATACGGCTCCCACGGTCACCGAGATAGTGTAGTATACGATTCCCACGGTCACGGAGACAGTGTAGTATACGATTCCCACGGTCACGGAGACGGGTATAGTATAAGACTCCCACGGAGACGGGTGTAGTCTGATTCCCATACGGCTCTCACGGTCACGGAGACGTGTGTAGTATACGATTCCCACGGTCACGGAGACAGTGTAGTATACGATTCCCACGGTCACGGCGACGGGTATAGTATAAGACTCCCACGGTCACGGAGACAGTGTAGTATACGATTCCCACGGTCACGGAGACGGTGTAGTATACGGCTCCCACAGTCACGGAGACAGTGTAGTATACGATTCCCACGGTCACGGAGACAGTGTAGTATACTATTCCCACGGTCACGGAGACGGTGTAGTATACGACTCCCACGGTCACGGAGACAGTGTAGTATACGGCTCCCACGGTCACGGAGACAGTGTAGTATACTATTCCCACGGTCACGGAGACGGGTGTAGTATACGGCTCCCACGGTCACGGAGACGGTGTGGTATACGGCTCACACGGGTACGGAGACAGTGTAGTATACGGCTCCCACGGTCACGGAGACGGTGTAGTATACGACTCCCACGGTCACGGAGACAGTGTAGTATACGGCTCCCACGGTCACGGAGACAGTGTAGTATACTATTCCCACGGTCACGGAGACGGGTGTAGTATACGGCTCCCACGGTCACGGAGACAGTGTGGTATACGGCTCACACGGTCACGGAGACAGTGTAGTATACGGCTCCCACGGTCACGGAGACAGTGTAGTATACGATTCCCACGGTCACGGAGACAGGTGTAGTATACGGCTCACACGGTCACGGAGACAGTGTAGTATACGATTCCCACAGTCACGGAGACAGTGTAGTATACGATTCCCACGGTCACGGAGACGGTGTAGTATACGATTCCCACGGTCACGGAGATTGTGTAGTATATGATTACCACGGTCACGGAGACGGGTATAGTATATGACTCCCACGGTCAAGGAGACAGTTTAGTATATTTAGTATACGATTCCCACGGTCACGGAGACGGTGTAGTATACGATTCCGACGGTCACGGAGATTGTGTAGTATATTATTTCCATGGTCACGGAGACAGGTGTAGTATACGGCTTCCACGGTCACGGAGACAGTGTAGTATACTATTCCCACGGTCACGGAGACGGGTGTAGTATACGGCTCCCACGGTCACGGAGACGGGTGTAGTATACGATTCCCACGGTCACGGAGACAGGTGTAGTATACGGCTCACACGGCCACGGAGACAGTGTAGTATACGATCCCCACGGTCACGGAGACAGGTGTAGTATACGGCTCACACGGTCACGGAGACAGTGTAGTATACGATTCCCACGGTCACGGAGACAGTGTAGTATACGATTCCCACGGTCACGGCGACGGGTATAGTATAAGACTCCCACGGTCACGGAGACAGTGTAGTATACGATTCCCACGGTCACGGAGACAGTGTAGTATACGATTCCCACGGTCACGGAGACGGTGTAGTATACGATTCCCACGGTCACGGAGACGGTGTAGTATACGATTCCCACGGTCACGGAGATTGTGTAGTATATGATTTCCACGGTCACGGAGACAGGTGTAGTATACGGCTCCCACGGTCACGGAGACGGTGTAGTATACAATTCCCACGATCACGGAGACAGTGTAGTATACGATTCCCACGGTCACGGAGACGGGTGTAGTATACGGCTCCCACGGTCACGGAGACGGTGAAGTATACGTTTCGGCGGCGGCCGCAGAATCTGCTTACGGGCCGACCAGTGAAACATCACGGGATGCTGTCTAACAGGCCGCATATACACGGCTGCATGCATGCACATATGTGTACAGAAATGTATGGATGCATTTGAATGTATAAAACTAACGATGCACTTAAATATATAAAACTAATACTCAATTGCTCATATAATAATTCAATTGCCGAGGTTTAGAATCATACAACTTTCCTTCGCTATCCACGTTCCAATATCCATACCTATGTGGGTACATATTAGTATTTGTGCGTTGTATAATACAAAGCCATACAGCAAAGCCTATGCGGCGTTATG
>JAXIVJ010008535.1:47500-55163 GCA_036785665.1 Chirona hameri
AGACCGACAGACCGACAGACCGACAGACCGACAGACCGACAGACCGACAGACCGACAGACCGACAGACCGACAGACCGACAGACCGACAGACCGACAGACCGACAGACCGACAGACCGACAGACCGACAGACCGACAGACCGACAGACCGACAGACCGACAGACCGACAGACCGACAGACCGACAGACCGACAGACCGACAGACCGACAGACCGACAGACCGACAGACCGACAGACCGACAGACCGACAGACCGACAGACCGACAGACCGACAGACCGACAGACCGACAGACCGACAGACCGACAGACCGACAGACCGACAGACCGACAGACCGACAGACCGACAGACCGACAGACCGACAGACCGACAGACCGACAGACCGACAGACCGACAGACCGACAGACCGACAGACCGACAGACCGACAGACCGACAGACCGACAGACCGACAGACCGACAGACCGACAGACCGACAGACCGACAGACCGACAGACCGACAGACCGACAGACCGACAGACCGACAGACCGACAGACCGACAGACCGACAGACCGACAGACCGACAGACCGACAGACCGACAGACCGACAGACCGACAGACCGACAGACCGACAGACCGACAGACCGACAGACCGACAGACCGACAGACCGACAGACCGACAGACCGACAGACCGACAGACCGACAGACCGACAGACCGACAGACCGACAGACAGACAGATATATATTTTAGTTATTTTTTATGTCTTGGTATGTTCTTAACATGATACAGAAAGAATTTTCAAAAATATCGGAAATTTATCCTACCGGGTTTTGGGATTTGTAAACCATTGCAAACGCCGTTTCGTCGTTGAAGTCTTCCGTTGTAAATGTATCGGTGTTATCGTCCGGTAAAACACTTCTGATATTGTTATTGTTCTTAGCCATTTTACGGATCGGAAAGTGCAGTGGGTGACTTAAAAAGTACATTTAAGTTCGTATAGGGTTTCTAAAAGCGTAGGCAAGGTTATTTGGCAGTCATACATGCTTAAGTGGTGGGTTTTGGTGACACTTTTTTGCACTTAGGCCAAAGCGCCTATCTTCCTAATTCAGGATATTTTAGCACAGTAACTGGCGGAAATTGAACACAATATTAAATCGGAACTTCTTTGGATTGGAACTTGTTCAATGTTGACAGTTGCATTGTCGCCTAGCGCTTCATCGAGCGATGTCTTGGGAGAAAAGTCGCGAGTTTATGCATTCCAAGCGTTCGCAGATGTCGTTGGGAGATAGACGCGTTTTACGCTCAGTGGAACGTTGCAGTGGTTGCGCACATGGTGTTCCGATCCGGTCAAATGATGGCTGTAGGAAGTGTAGCAGTGGCCGATTCGATGTCTAGTCAGCGCTACCACCTCAATTCTACTGCCCCTACCGCTACATATCTGGGCAATGCTGGGACGTGGGCGGTTGATAGAGCAGCCTTAACCCTATTTGTACCAGGCTCCTGGCTACCCCTATTTGTAACAGGGGGGGGGGGGGGGGGGATTCCGCCCCCCCCCCGGAGATCTCGAGATCTACCCGTCCGATTTTCAAAAATGAAACGGCGTTTGGTTCCCCTCAACATGATCTACATTTCTAAATAATAAACAAATCTAAATTTTTGATAGGGGGGCAACAGGGGGGAAAAAAACACAAATTTTAGTGGTATTTTTGATCCCACACAGCTTTCTTGTTTATCGACCGATTTTAACACAATTAATACGAATCGATAGAGATTGAATTGGAAATTGATATATAACAGTGGCGTTTGAAAATTCAAAAATCATAGGCGTGTGCAGGTCACTCAATATGGGGGTGAAGTAAATGCGTAATAAAACAATTTTTTGATGTGTTTTTTGAGAAATGAAATGGTATGTGATTGTGACATTAGGCAAAACAGTTAAAAATCATATTTTTAGCCATAGGCGGTACCAGGTTAGTGAAAAAGGGGGGTAAAATTGGAAAAAATATTTACTGCAGACAAGTTGCTACCCAGCACTATAAATATGTTACTGATCGTAGATAGTTCCTTTTTTGCATGTTGTACTTCATAATAGGCGTATCCAAGATCCAAACTGGGGCGGCTCAATACCTTTTGATAAGTATATTATCCGCTATTATGATACTAACTAGTCAACAGTGACTATTTCACTTACAACTTCAATTAACATTGCTTACCCCCATTTTACTCTACCTGGACTCGCCTATTATCTTATAATCGTTTGTAGAGTAGCCTGTGGTGCGTGTTTCATCCGAAAACTACAGTATGTTATGTCATTGTACGCCCATGCCTCTTAGTTCCCTTGCAATAATATGACCCCCTTTCTTCCATTCCTGAGCGCGCCTCTGCAAAAAAATGACTTTATTCCCTTTCCTGGCCTCATATGTGCATATATAATTATAAGCTAACCGTCTATTGCGCCGTTATCGCTGGCATATCGTCATCACCAAGCCAGTCACCCCCCTTTTCATGTGCCTGAACACGCCCCTGAAACTCTATATGTAATAAATTATGCAAATAATGGAAGCAGAAGCTATCTTTTACATCTTGATAACTATAAATGCCCCTTACATTGCTCTATTTGCTTCCCGCCAAGCATTTAATATTTCCTGGAAACCCCCCCCCCCCCCTTTTCAAGCCCCTGAAACCGCCTCTGCCATGAAATTTTAATGATATTTCATTAACATCAACTAATTTGCACTTGTTGCAATCACCGTGAACCGATTTAACTCCTTCATACTTGAGGCAGTTACGAAGAAACCGTGAAGATCGCATTTCCGTATTATCGCCAAATATCGCCTCCGAACCCACCCAAAACTGTACCCTGGAACCGCCTCTGTTCAGGTTAAGAACTCAAAATTTTGAATCCAAATGCGGTATTCAATTCTATGAAAATTCCCAAAATTTCATGGGCCTGCTCCTAGCCGTTCTGGAGATATCTGCGAAAAACATGAGGGGGGGGGCGGAATCCGCCCCCCTGTTACAAATAGGGTTAAGCCTGGCTCGTTACGTCCATTGTGCGTCCATTATGTTCGACAAAGCGTTGCACGTTACGAAATCTCTCGTTGGTGTGCACTACACGTGGGTGCGACTAGCTACTGGTGCTTTTCGGAATTCCCGCAAAGCAGCCTGCTTGCGGATGCGTAAGAAACGCTTCCCATCCACCCCAGGGCTCTACTCGGCAGATGCGTCGTGTGGGTAAGCTTTCGAGACCGATGCCGGAATGCTGCATCTAGTAATGTCATTCGACATGAGAAACGAGGGTCCAAGAGGAACTCTGACGAGTTGCCCAGATCAGTCCACCTAGTGGCTAGTCGAAAATCCAGTCATACGTTGGATAGTCTTGCTTTATTTTGCACACGTATTGGAGGTCAAGGCGCTTCCGTCTTTCCGCCAAGAGGGGTTTCGTACGCAGTCGCAAGAAGACTGCTTTGCGTGAATTCCGAAAAGCACCAGTAGCTAGTTGCACCCAGCCCCCCTCCACGAATCGCGGGCTCCCTTTACTATGACGTCACCACGGCGGTCAGAATCCCTTTACCCTATTCTAACACATGTAAATAATGAAGACAATTACGAAGGACTGACGCCAAGAGTATGCCGTTAACGGTATATACAAATACTTCATTGGAAGCGGACGTTCTTGGTTAGTTGAGAAATGCACCTCAAGAAGCAAAAATCATGGTAAAAAGGGCAAAATTATGCTGTAGCAGTGACCACTGCATGAGGGAGGAAAGGATTGCCTTCAACAAAGGGAAAAATTGCTTTCAATATTACCCCAAATAAAGGAAACTCTTTGAGAATTGTGGTATAATTCTGCTGCCAGATGCTACCAAATCCAATTCTCGCTTCACACTGATGGTATGGCTGCTCGACCTATATTAATCCCAGATCATCCATTTATATGCTTTTAACTCTAAATAATCTACAGGCAATTATTTTAGACCGGCATAATTGCAGCGCCAGCCAAAGTTTTTACTTTACTACCATAGTTTTGGCCAGTGCATCATCCTGGTATAGTGCGCCATTTTTGTATTACGGTTTTTTAGTATTCAGTGTGAAAAATGCTCTGTTTTGTCGTAGTTTAAGATCAATATGTAGTTTATACATGTGTTGATTTTATATTTTTTACCCGTTATTGGTATAGCTTGAACTATTGCATTACACATTGACATTAGTGCTGTTCACAATGTGCTAACATGTAAGCACATTTAGGCCAGTATGCAAAACATGGCAGGAACATTGACAAAATATTTTGGGCAGCACAAATCCTGCCCCATTTGGGGCAGGATTTGCTGGTCAAATTTTGCTCCTCGGGCAGAAAATACTGTTGACCGGGGTGGTCGGTCATCTTCACGATCACATTTGATCTAGTGTGAATCATTAAATTGTTACTTCTGCCCCCAAAAGTCAGAAGCTGCCCAAAATGCCAAAAGCTGCCCCAGTTTTGATGTGTTGTGCCAACCCCACCCTGACAAGATCTTGTCGAAACTTGCCATGTTTTCAGACTGGTTATTGATTCAACGTTTTGGGAACAATTCAATCATGATTCATTTTTTAATCTTAATTATTCAATCACCGTTCGATTCACAGCTAAAATGTTAACAATTGATTATTTCTGATTCAAAGAATCAAAACAAAGATTTTAATCTCTTCACGTTTGATTCAACATTTAAATATATGTGGTGAATTTGTCAAATAATACAAAATGGAAACATACATATATCTCATCCTTTAAACATTGTTACAGTGATACTATTTCAATATAAATAAATGTAGCCACAGGGACTGCATGTATTTGCACAATTTACCAGTGTACTTGAATTGTTAAGAATCGTTAAATCTTTTGATTTAATCAGCCCTGATTTGATGCGGGTTTTGATTCAATCACAATTCATGAATCAAAAGATCTGATGATGAATTCATTATGTTTTGATTCAAGGAATTTTGATTGAACGATTCCAATTGATTCAATCAGTGTTGAATCAATAACCAGTTTGCTGACGTTTTGCATACTGGCATTTAGGCAACTGATTGTGTATTTGCCATTTAACCCAACTTTACATTAGTAGTTTGCCTAGATAAATTTGGATCTTGGACAAATTTTGGATGCATGGATGATGTCAACCTTGGAACTTGGTTGGAACATGGTTTGCATTTTGCTGACAGCATCAATACCAGCATACATTGTGGAAGGAGGTCTTGGTCTGTTTTCAGCCTTTACTTAACTTTGTTTTACCATGTAACATCCTAGTTGCACAATGATATGTAAGCCAGTTTGTAATCTATGTTATACCTGCTGGGCTAATAGCACTGGACTGGACCAAAGAACTTGCTCTTGGCTTGTGTTCACTATTACATGCTAAAAAAGTCCAAAATTGTTGAAAGTAAATAAAGGCTTAAAAATAATTTGACTGGACTGGACATTATGGCCTTTGCATTTCTCTAAGCAGTATTTGTGTTTTCTAGGCTGAATGCTGTGCTGGCAGTGAGCAGCTGTCGGCGCCGCTTGGTCGGGTGACACTGCCGTCCACAACGGCCACCTCAACTGACAAACTGCGATGTTTCAAGGACATTGTGCATCAAAACTGGTGACAACGCTGGCAAGTTGAGGGGTGGGGAAGGTACTATGATGTGATGCAGTTTGGAGATATTTGTGTGACAAAACTGTAGGGATACATTGATAGATGAATTGATGTATTAAGGTTCAGTGTCAAATGGTCAAATATAATGCTAAGTAGTTTCAAATGTAGTTGTGTGAAGAAGATAGACTCTAACTCCAGTTATTTATGTATTTGATGTTTTCTTCATAAAAATGTGTGACAACACTCGCTTACAACAGAAGTATTGCACATTTGAGTTCAGACTGATTATTTATTCAACCTTTTAGAATTGATTCTTTCTAATTCAAATAATAATACAAATAATCGATTCACATTAGATTCAACATTTCAATATAAATGTTGAATTTATGTAAAATTAATACAAATGGAAACATACATATATATATGATCACTAAAACATTGTTACAGCAATAATATTTCAGCATACATGAATGTAGACACTGGGACTGCATTGTATGTGCACAATTTACCATGTGCACTTGAATCGTTCAGAATCGTTAAATCTTTTGGTTCAATCAGCCTTGGTTCCATGCAGGTTTTGATTCAATCACGATTCATGAATCAAAAGATCTGGTCGTGAATCGAGTCTTCTTTGATTCAAGGAATTTTGATTAAACGATTCCAATCAATTCCATCCAAGTCGAATCAATAACCAGTCTTGAGTTCCATTTGGTCGACCGATTGTATTCCAGGCTGTCGTGATTTATGTGAATATGTGACTGTTGCAGACACTCGATAAGTAGCTGACCCCATTTTCAATGGACTGATTTCGGCATGCTCATGATCTTTGGCAGGGAGCTGGACATCGAGCCGAGGTCGCGGCCGCATTCAGCTGGCGCTGATCGCCTGCCACTACGACGACGACGTGCTGGTGACGCTGTTGGGACGCGGGGCCGACAAGAGTGTTGCGATGCGCACGGTTGGACGCCGCTGCACCTAGCTACCGACGCCGGCCAACGCGCTGGGTCGGATAGCAGTGGCCCAGGAGCGCCAGCTGTTCGACGCCGGCGGCCTAGAACGCGTCAACCGACGCTTATGCCGACTGCCTGTCGTGCGCTAGTGAGGCCAGCGAGCGTCGGCTGCGCGAAGTGAAACAGCACGGGCAGAGCTGCGTCTGGACTGTCAGCCAAAAGTGCAAAGCTGCACATGCTCACCGAGAGCCTGCTGGTGTTGGTCGAGATGGTGTTGGCGGAGTCGGCGGCCCTCTGCCGACGGCTGAAGCAGGTGGTCAGTGCCTGTCTTCTGACGAAGCTAGTCAGCTATATTTACATGCTTTGTATTTGTGTCATAAGAGGTTCTTATTCCATTGTGTACATTAAATGGCAAACAAAGTGCAGTATAAGTGAATGTTTTGTCAGTGTCCTAGGATTGCAAAATTTGGGTGGAAAGCGACACCCTGTGAGTAATATTTGTCCACTCTTTCCCCAGTTTTACTGTGAATTTCCACTCCCTAAATCAGGATGTATTGGTCATTGGATAACTATAACTCAACACTGATATTATTAATGCTAATAATAACCTGTGGATGAAAACAAGGTTAGGAAAGTACTGCCATTTATAACAGCTGATTCTGATGGGTGAGCTTTGGCACATAAAAATACATCATGACCTTTTTTAGGCTGAATTCTCCACTATTGTTATTTTTTGACCGAATTTTCCACTCCGCACCCTGGCTTCAAAGCAATCCTAGGACCCTGTGTTTTGTACAATACAATGTAATTGTTTTTTTGTTGTTGTAAAGATTGGCATTTATGAAGATGACTGCTTTTACAGATCGTTGACTATGTTGCATTGACTACATCATGTATATATGTGTATATATGTTTATATTGTTGATATATATATATATATATATATATATATATATATATATATATATATATATATATATATATATATATATATATATATATATATATATATATTTATATATATATATATATATATATATATATATATATATATATATATATATATATATATATATATATATATATATATATATATATATATATATATATATATATTT
>JAXIVJ010008536.1:0-10000 GCA_036785665.1 Chirona hameri
TAACCACTACACCACGAAACGCCTGCAATCACTACTGACGGTGAGAGCGGCGGACGGCCGACGGACGGCTCACAGACAGAGATGATCTGGCCATCACCGAGTGAAAGGCAGGGCCTGGCGTCTACTTGTAGCTTCACTGTGCTTTGTTATCCCGGGCTGTAGATCAAGTGGTAGAGCGCTCGCTTAGCATGTGAGAGGTACGGGGATCGATACCCCGCAGCTCCACGGCTTTTGAAGCCATCTGCCGTGACCGGTGCACGTTCACAGGACAGCGCGGTCACTGTCACTTCGCTCTGACTGTCTGGCAGGTTAGCTCGGAGTCACCACTGCTGTCCTGCGCCCTACAGATATCCGTGACTATCGTGACAGTGTGACTCTCATCCCCGGCCCGCACCAGACTTGCTGAACCGGCGTGCTGGCGGACAGATGAAAGATTGATATTGTCGCCAAATGCATGAAGACCTTTTTCATGTTGATGCATCTGAGGTCTCGTTTCTTCGCAAAAGCCATCCGGCAATGTTTGCGACTGGGCAGGGGCCGATTGTCCTTTGATGCGCCGGGGTAGCCAGTTGCAGTCAGTTGCTGGGAGGGATGGGGACACTCTGCCACCCTGTTTACCTCCTGAACCAATAATTGTATCGCATCTAGACGCTAAAGACGTCGCTAAAATATTTCAACGACACACGGCTTCAAGGCTACTTAATTTTTAGGTTATGCCAAATGGCAGGTTAAGGAAAGCCAAATGACCAAATGTAGACATCTTTAAACATTTACACATCGATTTGGGCTTTAAAATTAAAATAGTAATTCACAGATATTGATAGGCTGTGGAGATTGTCCTTGATTCCTATCAGCAGTATTGAAACTTGAAGGCCGTTCAGGTCAGCTTAGTTCAGTGTTTTACCAAGTGTCGTAATCATCTTACTAGATGAACAACCTCTGTGTGTCTGTCTGTCTGTCTGTGGGTGTTTCTGTCCGCGCCGATCTTACCTGCTGATAAAAGTTCCGGCCGGGACGGGGCTCGAAACCATTTCCCTTGCGCTGTAAGACAACGTTCTAACCAACTGAGCTAGCCGGCGAACTACGCCGGTCGCTACCTAAACAGCATTGAACATGCTGATCTCGAGTTATATTTGGGCAGACTCGCTGATTGGCTGGCCAGCTGACCTGTCACGTGACCGGTCAGACTGGGTCGGCGCCGGATGGCGGGGTATGTTGATAAGTAATACCTAGCACTGAGCACGTGTAGACTCAGAGAAGGTCCTTCCATTAAACAGGCCATGAGAAGGTGGCTGCTTCAAGGAGTTCCTGGACGATTTGAGCTTGAATACAACGTGAATCATGTGCATGAACTGCTCTTAAGCAGAGCATCTCGTTTTCGAGGGACCGCCATTAACCCGTGTCTCAGTTATCACCCGAAACTACAAATGTGTTAACGTGTCAATGGGTTAACGGGTTGACAGGTTAAAGGGATTATACGGGTTTTTCCCAGAATAATTGAGCTACATAGTAAAACGTACTTATAAAGGTGGTAGAAGTCCCACGGTAGCCACATTTTTCTGGAAATGACCTCTTCTGCACGTAAGGACATTCCAAAGTGCGCAGTGATGCCACCGCGTATTTTCTGCAGGACCGGCTGAGGCAGAGCCAGTCATCTCTTTTATGCTAATAAAAACACCTCACTTATGGCATATTTCCGGTAAAATAAGCAATATTTGGAAGAAAATAAACTTCTTTTGTTCCAACGACACCAGCAGTTACCTAGTTTTCCCATAAAATTCTATATTTTTCATGAATTTTCATGCCAAAAAATTAATACGCCACCACCAAATTCTCAACGCTAAAGGCCGGAGATAAGAAAACCACAAAAACACAAAACCTCAACGAACAGTGTTTATAGTAATACAAAGTCCCGTCAGTTTTGAATTGCATAATAATTTTGTGATCCTGTATAGGACTTGCAGATAATTCAAAACTCTAAAATTGATCTTAAGATAAAAGTGGTGGACAGTAGTGCCGATCAAGTACTCGTTATCTGATACTAGTCTCGAAAAACGCCGAAGTTTTAACGGTGATAATTGCTGAAATAATGGACTAAATGAGCATTGAGGTCCCTGTTATATGTCTTAAACGTGTTTAAAGCTCATACAACTGCAAAAGAGTGCATTTACTTTCAGGACGGAAACCCGTATAATCCCTTTAAGCGTTCCACGCTGAAAATAACGGTATCGGGAAGTACTTGGTACATTTTAAGGTACGTAAATGTTTTCCTGCTCGTTCTTCATATATATTTGAATATAGTTGCCCAATAACTCTGAAATATGCCCTTTCTAAACGATTGCTATGGCTTTGTTCTAGTTCAAACGTCATTTTTCAATTGATAAGAAGTGTTCCGAAAATTGCTCTTCACTTTGGTCGTCCATTCACAATAATGCTATGAGTCGCGTGAATAACAGCTGTTTCACACTCGGAGTACCCGTTCAAAAACTCCTCCGGGCCGGATTTGAACCAGCGACCTATGGATGCCTGTCGAGCGGAAACACTACAGTCCACCGCTCTTGTGCTACCAGAGGCAGATACCCCGACGCCGCTAAAATAGGCCCAACCAATCGCCACGACCACGACACCATCTTTATCCACGCTCGACGCCATACGCTAATAGCTAACCGAACTTTCTATTCACCTGTCTACCGCTGTCCAACTGCGCTTCAGAAACCGGTCCGCCATACCGGCCCTCCCGTATTATTTCTGCCCGGCGCCGGTAGACACGGCACTATCTTGCCTCGCTGCGCAGTTGGGACGGCCGATGTGCGAATATAAGCCACATGTCGGTGTCTCGCCACAGATACACAGGGTAAGCCCCGTAACATGTGAATTCCCGGACAGGACTGCAGACGCGGCGAACTCTCAGCTATCGGCGTGTGAAATTAACAGAGGATGGCTGACTGGCGGTACATAGGAACGGATTCAACGTTCGACAATGTGGCTCAGCAGCTGAAGGTTCTCGCGTCCTCAAAGTGGTCGAAAACAGTGACGTCGCCTGTTGCACCTCGATTCGCTGACTTGAGGTCAGCGACCTATGCACTCACCTTAGGTTGGTGACCTGTACCTCGTGACGGGGACCTGTGGCACCGGCCCCGAGACCCGTGAGCTAGGCACTGATTTTGGGACTTTGGCCTGATGCCACTGACCTGTGTTCTGAGTTCTGACCTAGAGTCGGTGACCCGTCGCTGACCTGGGGTCGGTGAGCCGTCACTGACCTGGGGTCGGTGACCCGCCACTTACCTAGGGTCGGTGACCATCACTGACCTGGGGTCGGTGACCCGTCACTGACCTGGGGTCGGTGATCGGTGACCCGTCACTCGACCTGGGTCGGTGACCCGCCGCTGACCTGGGGTCGGTGCCCTGGGGTCGGTGACCTGGGGTCGGTGACCTGGGGTCGGTGACCTGGGGTCGGTGACCTGGTGTCGGTGACCTGGGGTCGGTGACCTTGGGGTCGGTGACCTGGGGTCGGTGACCCGTCCAGTGACCTGGGGTCGGTGATCGGTGACCCGCCACTGACCTGGGGTCGGTGAGCCGTCCACTGACCTGGGGTCGGTGATCGGTGACCCGCCACTGACCTGGGGTCGGTGATCGGTGACCCCGCCACTGACCTGGGGTCGGTGAGTCGTCACTGACCTGGGGTCGGTGACCAGCAGCAGCTGGTTGGCCAGTCTGCCGACAAACGTGCGGCTCCGGTCGGTCGGCGGGTACAGCGGGATCGGTACCGTACGCGACTGGTACATACTGTCCCTCTCGTGTACCCGCGTCTGCAGGAAGCTGTTACACTCCTGGCGACACACCCACACACGGTCAGACGCAAACATGGTATCTAGCATCCACATGCCTACCTGTCATACAGTCTGCACGAGTTGCCGTGGCGCGATTAAATGGGCCATTTCTAAGCGTCAGATTTACGTTTCACATGCTCGAATGAGCGAGGTCCAGATATAGCTCGGACGACTCCTGACGTTGAAACATCAACACTGATAATCAGGTTCGACGAGTTAGCAGCACAGCATATTTACACACGGAGACAGGCTTCAATCCGCGGTATATTTACACACGACGGATTTAATCCCCGCCCGACATACTACCAGCGAAATATATATAAGCCCCTTCTCCTCGCTCTCGCTCTTCTCTCGCTCTCGCTCTCGCTCTCGCTCCCGCTCTCGCTCTCGCTCTCGCTCTCGCTCTCGCTCTCGCTCTCGCTCTCGCTCTCGCTCTCGCTCCGCTCTCGCTCTCGCTCTCGCTCTCGCTCTCGCTCTCGCTCTCGCTCTCGCTCTCGCTCTCGCTCTCGCTCTCGCTCTCGCTCTCGCTCTCGCTCTCGCTCTCGCTCTCGCTCTCGCTCTCGCTCTCGCTCTCGCTCTCGCTACTCGCTCTCGCTCTCGCTCTCGCTCTCGGATCTCGCTCTCTCTCTCTCTCTCTCTCTCTCTCTCTCTCTCTCTCTCTCTCTCTCTCTCTCTCTCTCTCTCTCTCTCTCTCTCTCCTCTCTCTCTCCTCTCTCTCTCTCTCTCTCTCTCTTCTCTCTCTGGTGTGTATCATACTACCTACGAAAACAACCAACTGGCAAATAATCAAAGATTAAATAATGAATGAAACATTCAGCTCCTTCACGAAACCACCATTAAGTATGATTTTCTTCGAAATCTTTGGACGATTGCATAACCTAGTGCATTTCTGCATCATCTTGAGATTTTCTAGCTCTCCTCTCTGATATTTTTCGTCAGTCCGGCCGCCACCTGCTCGGCCCCACCTGTTCGACGTTGAGGTTGACGATGCGTGTGAGCTCCTCCTGCCAGACGCGCATGCCGTTCAGGTGCACGTAGTCCTGGATATACTCGAAGGAGCGCCGGAAGCCATCCATGCGCCGACAGAGCTCCTGCAGCCTGGCCGGCAGCTCGCCACTCTGCAGAGGGACACGGGACATATCGCATCGGCCGCCCCGACTGCCCGTCCCTCCAGGCCGGGTGGTACAGAGAACAAGCCACTCTGCGGAGGTACACGGGACACATCGCATCGCCGCCCGACTGCCCGTCCCTCCAGGCCGGGTGGTACAGAGAACAAGCCACTCTGCGGAGGGGACACGGGACACATCGCATCGCCGCCCGACTGCCCGTCCCTCCAGGCCGGGTGGTACAGAGAACAAGCCACTCTGCGGAGGGGACACGGACACATCGCATCGCCGCCCGACTGCCCGTCCCTCCAGGCCGGGTGGTACAGAGAACAAGCCACTCTGCGGAGGGGACACGGGACACATCGCATCGCCGCCCGACTGCCCGTCCCTCCAGGCCGGGTGGTACAGAGAACAAGCCACTCTGCGGAGGGACACGGGACACATCGCATCGCCGCCCGACTGCCCGTCCTCCAGGCCGGGTGGTACAGAGAACAAGCCACTCTGCGGAGGGACACGGGACACATCGCATCGCCGCCCGACTGCCCGTCCCTCCAGGCCGGGTGGTACAGAGAACAAGCCACTCTGCGGAGGGACACGGACACATCGCATCGCCGCCCGACTGCCCGTCCCTCCAGGCCGGGTGGTACAGAGAACAAGCCACTCTGCGGAGGGACACGGGACACATCGCATCGCCGCCCGACTGCCCGTCCCTCCAGGCCGGGCGGTACAGAGAACAAGCAGCAGTCCGTGTCCATTGACATGTATGATATTTGCATAGTAAAAATAACACAAAAAGAAAATAGCGTGCCTCTCCACTAAAAAAACACATATTTTTTGAACCAGTGACACTAAATAAATATTGCATGTCGGTTCTTTATAGCTAATTGAACACACTAAAGATAATATTGCAACAGTGCTATACCAGGTAGCATACGCCCGTGTCGCCACCATCAGCCGCGAGAAGCGGGAGGGGGGGGGGGGGGGTGCCTCCGTACCTTGTGTTTGGCGCTGAAGGTGAGCGACCGGTGCAGCGTGTCGGCCATCAGATGGACCAGCTGTTTGCGGATGCCGTCCTCCAGGAGTCGCGCCCGGGTCCAGCCGGATGACGCCCACCAGGGTGGTCTTCATCGCCAGAATACCGTCCGTCAGCACCGAGACGGCGTGCGTCAGCCGCGCCATCTGTCGGGAACGGGCGTCAGTGACGGGAACGGGCGCCATCTGACGGAAACAAGGCGTCAGTTGACGGGAACAGACGTCAGTTGACGGGAACGGGGCGACATCTGACGGGGACGGGCGTCAGTTGACGGGAACGGGGCGACATCTGGCGGGGACGGGGCGTCAGTTGACGGGAACGGGGGCGCCATCTGACGGGGACGGGGCGCCAGTTGACGGGAACGGGGCGCCATCTGACGGGGACGGGCGTCAGTTGACGGGAACGGGGCGCAATCTGACGGGGACGGGCGTCAGTTGACGGGAACGGGGCGCCATCTGACGGGGACGGGGCGCCAGTTGACGGAACGGGGCGTCATCTGAAGGAACGGGGCGCCATCTGACGGGGACGGGCGTCAGTTGACGGGAACGGGGCGCCATCTGACGGGGACGGGGCGCCAGTTGACGGGAACGGGGCGCCATCTGACGGGACGGGGCGCCAGTTGACGGGAACGGGGCGACATCTGACGGGGACGGGCGGTCAGTTGACGGGAACGGGGCGACATCTGACGGGGACGGGGCGTCAGTTGACGGGAACGGGGCGCCATCTGACGGGGACAGGGCGTCAGTTGACGGGGAACGGGGCGCCATCTGACGGGGACGGGCGTCAGTTGACGGGAACGGGGCGCCATCTGACGGGACGGGGCGCCAGTTGACGGGGACGGGGCGACATCTGACGGGGACGGGGGCGCCATCTGACGGGGACGGGCGTCAGTTGACGGGAACGGGGCGCCATCTGACGGGGACGGGCGTCAGTTGACGGGAACGGGGCGCCATCTGACGGGGACGGGCGTCAGTTGACGGGAACGGGGCGCCATCTGACGGGGACGGGGCGCCAGTTGACGGGGACGGGGCGCCAGTTGACGGGGACGGGGCGCCAGTTGACGGGAACGGGGCGTCATCTGAAGGGGACGGGGCGCCAGTTGACGGGAACGGGGCGCCATCTGACGGGGACGGGGCGCCAGTTGACGGGGACGGGGCGCCATCTGACGGGGACGGGGCGCCAGTTGACGGGGACGGGGCGCCATCTGACGGGGACGGGGCGCCAGTTGACGGGAACGGGCGACATCTGACGGGGACGGGCGTCAGTTGACGGGAACGGGGTGACATCTGACGGGGACGGGCGTCAGTTGACGGGAACGGGGCGTCATATGAAGGGAACGGGGCGCCATCTGACGGGGACGGGCGTCAGTTGACGGGGACGGGGCGCCAGTTGACGGGGACGGGGCGCCAGTTGACGGGAACGGGGCGTCATCTGACGGGGACGGGGCGCCAGTTGACGGGAACGGGGCGCCATCTGACGGGGACGGGGCGCCATCTGACGGGGACGGGCGTCATCTGACGGGGACGGGGCGCCAGTTGACGGGAACGGGGCGACATTTGACGGGGACGGGGCGCCATCTGACGGGACGGGCGCCATCTGACGGGGACGGGGCGCCAGTTGACGGGAACGGGGCGCCATCTGACGGGGACGGGGCGCCAGTTGACGGGAACGGGGCGCCATCTGACGGGAACGGGGCGCCATCTGACGGGGACGGGGCGTCAGTTGACATGGAAAGATCAGCAATCAGCATTAAAACAATGAAGAGCCATTCAATTCATGACACGATGAAGGAAGGACGAGTTGTCTCACATGAGAAGATGAATAAACGCTAAGAGTGAGTAGCTTCAATTTGCATCAGAATCACGGATGTGAACAACGGCTGCAAATGTTCACAAGCGGACGGGTCATTATCCGTGCTGCCAGACACGTCTCTGTGGGATTGTCTCATGCCGGTGTCTATGCTGCTTCCGGAAAGCTGGCGCCACAACCATGATAAGGAGCCGGTGGATCGGTATAAATACAAACGGCCTACAACGTCCCACCACTCATCTTTACGGGCTGTTCTAAAGCTGAGGACTGACGTCATCAGTCATGACGGTTTTGGTGGCGTTAGCCATTCCTCTGTTGGCGCTGCTGGGTTCAGGTGGGTGAAGACGATATTGAGGAATGAAAGGCAGATTTAAAGACGTGCTTACTGTTTGACTATCAGTAGTCTGTCATGCTGTGTTTTTAAAAGCCACGCAATGTTGTATAAGGTCACGGAAATGGGTATGGGTTCAACATTTGTCACGGAAACAACAAAGCGTTTCTGACGGTTGAAAACGAGGACCAGTTGCACATCTCATACAGGACAATATGTTGCATGTCATGTACAAGGGACATTTCTGAAGCAAGGCGCACCTGCAAAGAATACGCTATTCGGCAGGTATTGGCCAAATATTTTTTCTTCTTCTTAAAGTGAAAGAAGGATTCAACATTGTGATTTATTTCCGTTTCCGGGTGCCAACTACCTTCTACTCATATTCAGCAATTCTCGTTTATCCTGGCATGGAACAGGTTATGACTATGGAGTGTGGATGTGTCACGGTCAATACTGATTACTGACACTGGCGGATCCAGCCTCTCTCCGTGGGGGGGGGGGGGCATCTTTTTGTGCAAAAAAGTACCCCCCATTTTTTTCCTCCGCGGATTTGGGCCGGTCACCTTACTTTGGTATTCGAGCTTCAAAAATTAACTTTTCAAATTCACAACAAACAAATAATATTTTGTGGATTTTTTTCCCGAAAAAATCGTATTTTTGGGGGTTACAAACCAAAAATGTCCAAAATCCGATCGATACCCATTATGAAGAGAATGTCATTTCCTTTCTTTGACGTTTTTATTTGCAATTTTCTTCAAACCCCTATTTTCTACGACTTCCCCAACATTTATCGTTTTCCCACCAAAAATGGCATGACATGACGTCATTAAATCGTCATTATCTTCCAAAATACATCAATTTCATTGAAAGTTGGTGCCAAGAGGTCGAATTGATGCAGCATAAGGTACTGAACGTTTCACGTTGATATCTATCATAGTTTTCAAGTGATTGAGAAAATACGGGAGTGTGTAGATTTTGCTCCCCCCCCCCCCCCCCCCAGCGCGGCAAGGTGCGGGTTAAGTGTCACTGGGGCTGCTTGAATTGCATCAGGTACGCTGTTTTGTCTATCATTGAAAGAAAGGGATACATACAAACTTCAAATTCAATCACTCGAGAGAAGAATACTTCCGTTTTCATGAAGTTTTCTCCTAAGATCATTGTTTTTCACGTTCAGTGCAGGGAATGCGCGCGCGGGGGGGGGGCATACTTGTATTGAATGCCCCCCTCCCCAGATTCCTCTGTGTGTGTGTGTGTGTGTGTGTGTGTGTGTGTGTGTGTGTGTGTGTGTGTGTGTGTGTGTGTGTGTGTGTGTGTGTGTGTGTGTGTGTGTGTGTGTGTGTGTGTGTGTGTGTGTGTGTGTGTGTGTGTGTGTGTGTGTGTGTGTGTGTGTGTGTGTGTGTGTGTGTGTGTGTGTGTGTGTGTGTGTGTGTGTGTGTGTGTGTGTGTGTGTGTGTGTGTGTGTGTGTGTGTGTGTGTGTGTGTGTGTGTGTGTGTGTGTGTGTGTGTGTGTGTGTGTGTGTGTGTGTGTGTGTGTGTGTGTGTGTGTGTGTGTGTGTGTGTGTGTGTGTGTGTGTGTGTGTGTGTGTGTGTGTGTGTGTGTGTGTGTGTGTGTGTGTGTGTGTGTGTGTGTGTGTGTGTGTGTGTGTGTGTGTGTGTGTGTGTGTGTGTGTGTGTGTGTGTGTGTGTGTGTGTGTGTGTGTGTGTGTGTGTGTGTGTGTGTGTGTGTGTGTGTGTGTGTGTGTGTGTGTGTGTGTGTGTGTGTGTGTGTGTGTGTGTGTGTGTGTGTGTGTGTGTGTGTGTGTGTGTGTGTGTGTGTGTGTGTGTGTGTGTGTGTGTGTGTGTGTGTGTGTGTGTGTGTGTGTGTGTGTGTGTGTGTGTGTGTGTGTGTGTG
>JAXIVJ010008536.1:30000-45000 GCA_036785665.1 Chirona hameri
TGTACTGGACTGATACCACCCCACACACCAACGTCGTGTTGTTTCCATCCCACAGTGGACTGCGCCCAGAACCGGTATCAACTGAGGAAGCAACTGCTGGCGGACGACTGGATCCAGTACGAACAGAGCTTCTACAAAGCCGGTGCTAAGAACGCCACCTGGGCTGACGCCAAGTCTCGCTGTCACCAGATGGAACACCTCGCGGACCTGACGTCCATCCACAGCCTTGGCGAGCAGCAGTTTCTCATCAGCCAGTTCGGCGATGAGCAATGGATTGGGCTGAACGATATAATGAGCGAAAGCCACTTCACCTGGGTCAACGGCGATGCGGTGGATTTTACGTATTGGGCGTCGGGCCAACCAGACAATTATAATGGCAACCAAAACTGCGGTATCATAACCCCTCAGTTTTCAGGAATGTGGGATGATTTATCATGTTTAGACTACCGCCACTTTGTTTGCAAAGTTGAGCTCTAATACACGATCAACCAGTAAGACGCCGAAGTTGGCGATGAACCAGCGAGCGCGAATAAAATGTATGGTGAATTTCAACTCCATCGGGCAAGTAATTTATGAGATACAAAAAGGGTACGACGTGCGCACGTGCAGAAACACCCCACCCCTGACTTGTGGGAAAGTGGCGGCTGAGAGGTCCCTAACCACGCACAAAATTGGAACACAATCGGCTCAGCCGTTCCTGATATGTATATAATAGGGGTGTGCACGTACGCACGTGCAGAGGCACCCCACCCCTGACTTGTGGGAAAGTGGCGGCTGAGAGGTCCCTAACTACACACCAAATTTTAACACATTCGGCTAAGCCATTCCTGCGTTATAGAATAGGGGTGCGCACGTGCGCACGTGCGGAGGCACCCCATCCATGACTTATGGGAAAGCGGCGGCTGAGGGGTCCCTAACCACACACCAAATTTGAACACAATCGGCTCAGCCGTTCCTGAGATATAGAATAGGGGTGTGCACGTGCGCACGTGCAGAAGCACCCCGCCAATAACTTGTGGGAAAGTGGTGGCTGAGAGGTCCCTAACCACACACTAAATGTGCACACAATCGGCTCAGCCGTTGCGGAGTTTCTGCGAGAAAACACTTTTCAACACCCCTCACGCGGTAAGCGCCACGTGCAGTGGTAGGCACCCACATGAGTCGGCACTGGTCTCAAACGGGGTAGGTTGGATGGGGCTGCTCAGCAAAGAAGTCAGCTTGTCAATCGAACGTGTGGTTGCAGAGATATGAGCTTCTCAAAAGCGTCGCCACGGGCCGGGCCGCTCATAATCATATTTGTTCCCATATACCACGGAAAGACGAGCGAACGCTTCGCGCTCGCTCGTAATGCCACAATGTTACACCATCAGCCTGGTTTGTGCCACGCATGCCTTCGTCGTGACAAGTGGCGGCTGAGGAAAAGGCGGTTGATTGGGAAATAAAGTGGAACAGAAGAAATTATATATTTTTTTGTGTGGCATGACACGAATGACGAATAACGAATAAAATAATAGCAAACACGAACACGAATAACGAATAATGAATAACGAATAACGAATAACGAATAACGAACACAGCTCGCACAAACCAACCTGATGCCTTTTCATCCTCCCGACATTCGATCTCCCCACATCCCCCATGTCACGGCCGTCGCCCATGTCAACCCGGGACTGGACAGTGGCCATATAGCGTTTAAAGGGTCGCCTCCACCTACTCCGAGAGTGGTGGCCACCTTCATGGCTTAGGCCCCCGAAACTTCAACCAGCGGGAGAGGCACTTAAGGCCCATGGACGGTCGCCAAGTCGACGCTTCTCTTTGTTGCACTTCACCCGCGCACTGCAGGGGCTTTGCGCCGAACACGAACTGCAGGTTTTTTTTATTTCCGCCCCCCTGAGATCTCGAAAACTACGCTACGTAGCGAGAAGCGGAAAACGGCATTTAATAGCTTGATACATGTTATATCGAAAGTATTTCAGTATTGTTTTAGGTCAGGTCAAAATTGAGGTCACCAGAGGTCATCAAAGGTCAAATTTTCCAGTTTTTCCTGTTTTAGGACACCGCTCCAGAAATTCCCATATATCTCAGAAACTATGCTAATTAGAAACAAACGGAAAAAAGCAAACGGCAGCCAGTGAAATTTGCAATCGGTGTGGTGTCCTCAAATTTGATCTCAGGTCAATATTTGAGGCCCCAGAGGTCAAAAAAGAAGAAAAAACGTTTTTGCTAAATCGTTTTTCGCTATTTACTTTTTACATAATACAGATAACGGAAAACTGTTTACGTCATTGTGTTTATCTTGTCAAGGCGCTTCGAATGATATACGTGGCGACCTTGTTAAATTAACTTAAAAATTTGACCTCAGGTCAAGGTCAAGTGGTGACCCAAGTAGGGCATGTTGCATATGGGAAGACGTGTATCGACGAGACAAACACATTGATGTCTGTTTTACTTCTCTATCTTCATTATGTCGGGAGTTATTGACAAAAAAGTGATGGTGACCTCGCATGACCTCAAATGACCCAATAGGGGTAACTGAACAAAACTTATACTTGGATCATAAAGAATATCCTATAATAACATGATCCAGAAGTAATTGGACTAATATCATGCATATCCTTGAAATAGGAAGCATTTGTATATTTCCCCATTGACTTAATATGGGAGGTTACGAAATTGACCTGACCTTAGGTCACCGATATCAATATTCCGAGATAAACGAATTGTAAGTACTTATGCCCTCATGACATCCTGTAAGTTTCAAACTGATCAGTGAAAAACTCGGCACAACTGCAAACATTTTTGGAGGTGGGGTCACTTGACCTGGTCTGGTGACCTGACCTGAGATGACCCGGGGCTTTTTTTCTCAAAGTGTGCGCAATTGATGTCCTAGCAGGTGTGCCAAAACCCGGCGGCGCTGCGTGCCGCCGTTTTTTCGCTATCTTTGAAAAACCTGAGGGGGGGGGGGGGCGGAAATCAACCCCCTGCACTGCGCGGGTTAAACCCTTCTCCGTTATCCCATGGCCCGAGTGAGTAGAAACGGCCTTACCCTTACCAAACCAAACCAAACCAAACCAAACCAAACCAAACCAAACCAAACCAAACCACGGGCCGACAGTGTATCAGGGAAGAGGAATGGTGAGGTGTGAACACAAACTACCTGCCAACAGTAACTTGTGACGGTGTCCCATGGGGGGAGGATTCGGGGAGCTGCAAAAATCACCGCAGTTCAGGGTCAATACAACAATGTCAATTGGTAGAAACATTTCAGGACCTTCAAATTTATTCAACCCCGCTTTGGACTTACAGACAAAACGATACGCATTGCGATGATGATGATTTGGTCTTTGGGACGCCGCAACTCGTAGGTTGTACGCGACCCATACGATACACAATACACATGGATCACGGACAACCATTGCCTTCAAGGACACACATACAATAAAACCACTTTTTTAAAGTGGTGAACGAATCAAAGGAATGTATCTAATTTATTGGGATCGGCACTTGAAATGCTTAAATGCATAGGATAGAAACAGGGGGGGGGGGGGGGGTGGGGCATGGTCTCTTGACTTTTCGTTTTTTCTTCTTCTAGAATATTTTATTTTGCTTGGGGAGAAAAACAAACAAAATGATGGTGAAAGGTTCGCCAAGACGACAAGAGCCCAAATCTGCAAATAAATTTCCATATGGAGGTTTAGTTTCTCTCAAGACGAGATCAAAGCTTCACTGCCCTCCCCCCCACACACACACACACACTTTTTTTGTGACGTTCCTTCGTCCCTGCTTAAATACTTTTTTGCTAAATGTCGCTGATTTAGCGTTTCCCAGCAGTGACAACTTCTGACAAGCTGGTATTTGGTCCAGGGCTGTGATTGTAAAAAAAAAGTAGGGGGACGCTCCCATTCACCGGCATAGGGGTAGCGGTAGGGCAATGTTGGGTTTCAGATAGGGTGAAGAGGGCATCACCGGCGGATTCAGCCTCTCTCCGTGGGGGGGGGGGGGGGCATCTTTTTGTGGCAAAAAGGTACCCCATTTTTACTCCGCTAATTTGGGCCGGTCGCCTTATTTTGGTATTCGAGCTTAAGAAATTCACTTTTCAAATTCACAACAATTGACTGGATTTTTTCCCCAAAAAATAGTTTATTTTTATTTTTGGGTCCAAACACCACAATTTCGAAAATCCGAGATAGTCATTTGGAAGAGAATGCCATTTCCTTTCCTTTTACGTTTTTATTTGCAATTTGCTTCAAAACTTTTTTTTACGATTTTTCAAACATTTATCGTTTTTCCACCAAAAACGGCATGGCATGACGTCATTAAAACGTCATTATCTCCGAAATTACTATATCAATTTCATTGCAATTTTGTGAGAAGACAGAATTGATGCAGCATAAGGTACTGAAAGTTTCACGCTTATATCCATCATAGTTTTCAAGTTATTGAGCAAATCCTGGAGGGGGCAGGTTCTTTCCTCCCTACCAGCGGGTCTCCGCGCCCCGCTGGGTAAGTGTCACTGGGGCTGCTTGAATCGCATCAGGTGCGCTGTTTTGTCTATCATTGAAAGAAAGGGATGCATACAAACTTCAAAATCCATCACACGAGAGAAGAAAAAAACTTCCGTTTTCATGAAGCTTTCTCCTAAAATCATTGTTTTTCACGTTCAGCGCAGGGAACGCGCGGGGGGAGGGGGCACTTGTATTGAATGCCCTACCCCAGATTCCTGTGGGGAGGGGCATTTTCCCCTGATTCTCCCCCTGGATCCGCCAGTGAGAGCAATATAAGGATATATGTATCTGTGTCATAACACTGGGGTAACTCGCGCCGCTGAGTAGCGATAATACCGATTTACATTGTTTTGATCGCGTTTTTCATGAACATGATCGTAAATATAGACAGAAAATGGAAAATCGTTTTGATCGCGTTTTACATGAACCTGATCATAATTCATAACTATGGGCAGAAAATTTATTTTTCTTCATTTGTAATACTTAAAAATCACAATGTTAAGCTTCGCGTCATCATCAAAGATAAATTTCCCTCTGATAATGACGAGAAGCCGAGTATAAAGTGTTTTTATATTTTATTGCATTATTACAAATGAGCAAAAGGCTATTGATTTTCCGTTTTCTGCTTCTATCTATAAATACCGATTTCGGCGACTTCTGATTTGGAGCCTGAAATGTTGCGGTCTGGGCCATTGCGACTGAAGCGTCGCGTGATGACCTCTCCGCTGTCTCCCAGGTTTTGGACATATACATCTTAAGCGGAAATGACGAAACCAAATTACTTTTGGTGCTTATGCCAGTGATCCAACCAGTGATCCATTATACCAGTGATCACCAACCGCAAACAAAACTCACTGCTAGTGCTGCCAAACTTATCAAATCATTTCCCTCTAGAAATCAGAGTTTTTCTTACATGAAAACCTCAATTTCAGAACATTATTTAAGAAAACACTGATTGAAAATTTAGAGGTTTTGTGAAAATCGTCCCCTAACCCTCGCCCGTGCAGCGTCCGATCAGTGCGTGACCGTGCAGGGAGGGGGGGGGGGTACAACCAACCTAGCGTTTCGCCCCTAATTGGGCTAGAGCTTCGATTAAAAAACCAGCGTGTTGCTTGTCACGAGTGGAAGCCATTGATACCCGATTTTTAGGTCCTAGATCATTAGGTGACTTCTGAGGTCATGTCAATGACCCAAAATTCAACCAAATTGTAAATGAGTATAAATTGAATTTAATCGAGCTAGAATCGCGAATGAGCATATAATTATGCTACATGGGTGCCAAATTTGAAATCAGCGACACAAAATGTCCTAAAAACTGCCAAATTCCAAAAAGACCATGTCAGGTCATGTCAGGTCATTTGAGGTCAGTGATCTCGGTTGACCTGTTGGGACGCATGACCCCAGTAGAACATATAATTATGTAACCTGGATCTCATATTTGAAATCAGCGTCACAAAATGTTCTAGAAACTGCCAGAAGCCAAAAAAGTAATATGAGGTCATCGGAGGTCAGTGACCTCGGTTGACCTCTGAAAAGGTCATTCGAGGTCACAATCTCAATGGAAACCACATATGTCACCTGGAAACACCATTGCCTATGCTCCTGAACAACACACACTATGAAACTGCACAAGTTACAAGGATCAATACTACGGGACGCCAGTTGCGCCTGACATGACCTTAAAAAACAGGTAAAAGGTCACGGGTCATGTGACCTACAACTTAACAAATTTCATAATATGTGTCAAATTGTTCACAAGTACAAGTAGGGTACTGAAAGTTGTATCGCAATCGGTTGATATTTACGTGAGTTATTCCCGAAAAACCGAGAGGGGGGGGGGGGGCATCAATCCACCCCTTACACTAGCCGTTTTCACGAAGGATTTTGCGTTTGGGGCGTTTGGAGCGTTTGGGGCGATTGGGGCGTTTGGGGTAAATGGGTCTATAGCTTGTAAGAACCCGGCTTTTTCCGGTGATTTCTGGTATCAATCACAATTTTATGAATTAATGTATAAGTATATGCTCTTACAATGCAATATTTACCGTTAGTTTGCTTTGGATATTCACATTCATGAGCAAATCTGGCAATTTTGGGTTGTGTTAGTTCCTTCTACAAAACATATCGAAAACGCCCCAAAAGAGGCTAAAAAGTATACTCGATAATCAGCTTTGATTAAATAAAATACGCAATTGACAGTTAGTTAGGGTAAAACTGAAGATATTAATGGCAAAGAAATATAACATTATGATGAAAAACGCAATAAAATGTCAAAAGCATAGACAGTACTTAATTCAACGTCGCTCCGTCCCGCTGAGATCGTCCAATTTAGAGCGGTAACTTCGTTGGTTTCAGAAAACCGGAACAATCTTTACGCATTTCGAATCACACCCAATGCTTTTGATTTGATTAATTTATTAATTGATGAATCTCACAAAAAGCTGAAAAGACCTCAGAAAAGGCACTTATAAACCTACTCTATATTGTCTATATTGCTGACCAATTGGGAGATTTAGACGTACTCTACCTCTCAGAGACATGGGTTTCCCGCGCTGAAGCCACCTTACTGGGCTAGGTGCTCTGCAGCTACGGCGTGGATGACATCCAGGTCTTTCAGACTTTCACCATGGATGTGCCGCCCGGTGCTGGTGAGGGGTACCGACACGGGGGCACGGTCATGATTTGCAGGCGAGATGGCCAATTCACGTTCTCGCAACTGCAGTCTGAGGACCCTCGGCTTCTGGCGGTACGGCTAAGCAGCTGCGGGCTACCGTGCCTAACCATTGTTGGCTGTTACATGCCTTATTTTTGCGGGACCATTGAGCAGCTAGAGTGCTACAGGGACACATGTGCGAGCTTAGAAGCCCTTATGTGTGCTCATAGAGCCGTCGCGCCACTGATGCTGGTTGGCGATCTCAACTGCCTCCTCCCGCGACTGCCACCGGCGCAGCGCCCCACGCGCTGGGCCCAGCTCCGTGGCTGCAATGCGTTTAGTCGGGAGATCCAACGGCTGCTCGACGAGCAGGATCTGGTCACTGCCGAGTTCTGCTTTAATCAGATGGTTGATTTTACTTATGAGCGCGGTGGTCACAGGACACATATCGACCACATTGTCGTGCCCCGCGCATTTGTCGGTAACCAGCTACAGTCGTGTAAGATTGTCCCACCATGTCCAGATAACCTTAGCCCCCATCTACCCCTACAATGCACGCTGATGCTAACAGTTAGTAGCGAGGGCAGGAGGGAGCCTGCGTGACACGACGCTTGCTCTAGCCGCCGCACGGTCCTAGACTGGAGCAGCAGTGAGCGGAACGAGGCCTATCGCAGGTGCTTGGCTGAGCGGCTTGAGTTGACGACTCCCCTATGTCCCAATGCTGAGCAAATAGATAGCCAGCTGACGGCGTCCATCCATGAGGCTGCTGCCGATGCTGGCTGCTCTCGGCGCTGGAGGCCACCAAAGTTCCGGTGGACTCCCGCCGTGTCAGCTGCTCGTGACCGTGCTCGCCTCTGGCACCGAATGTGGACCGACACTGGCCGGCCCCGGCACACGGTGATGCACGATTGCTTTCGAGCAGCGCGACGGGCATACAGGCGTGCCCGAGTGGACGCGGCGCGCGCCAAAGCGGACAGCGGCGCTCGCCTCCTGTCTGTGCTGCGCCGAGATAGGAAGGTGAAGGCCTTCTGGCGACGTGTGGAGCTCGCGCGCCGCGGGCCAGTCGGCTCGCGCTCCACACTTACCGCCGATAACTTTGAAGCCCACTGCAGTCCCATTCACGCGGACAACGAGGCACTCTCTGCAGAGCAGGAGGAAGTGCGCACTCGAGTCGCGGCCTTGATGGCACAAGCACAGGCCAATCCGGGTTCCAACAGGCTAATCACAGCCCAGGACGTGGCGCGCCTGATACCGGAGCTGAACCGTGACGCGTCACCCGGTGCCGACGGAGTCACCGCCGAGCACCTTCTTAACGGCTCCTCTCCGGCGCTGTTACAGGCCCTCGCTAGCCTTCTCACCACGTGCCTCGCGGAAATGCGCGTGCCGGTCAGTTTTTCTAACAGTACGGTTGTACCGCTCATAAAGAAAGCTGCCTGTACCCAGACTGCGCGGACAGCTATAGGCCAATCTCTCTGGTGTCCACAGTGTCAAAATTGCTAGAGATGATACTACTGGATGAAATCAGCAGCTCATTCCAACCTTCCGGACTGCAGTTCGGATTCCTAGGTCACCGTGGCACAAGAGAGGCGACCATGCTTGTACAGGAGGCAGCACAGCACTACCTGTCTCGTAGGTCCCCCTTGTTTGTTGCCAACTTAGACGCACGGAAATGTTTTGACCGACTATGGCATGCCGGCGTTCTGCTTCGGGCCAGTGACCACCTGTTTCGGCGAAGCTGGGCGCTCCTTGCGTCTTGGTACGCCCAGCTGACAGCGCGAGTCCGTTTTGGAGGGGCGCTGTCCGACGCCTTCGGCGTGCGCCGAGGGGTTAGACAGGGGGCGTTATTATCGCCGTGTTTAACCAACATGTTCTTGCTGCCGCTAACTCAGCAGCTTGATGACAGCGGCTTAGGTCCGCTGGTCTATGGCCATCACGTCCCGGTAGTTGCCAACGCGGATGATCTACTCGCGATGTCCAGTAGTACACGTGATTTGCAAAAAATGCTAGACATTGTTACCAACTTCTCAATGAGTTGGAGGCTAGAATTTGTAAACTCGAACCCAATCATGACCAAAAGTCATTGTTTCATTTTCGGAGCCGGGCTCTTGGCTCAGCTGCCTGAGTGGCACTTGTGCGGACAGGCATTGTCGTACAGGGAGGAGACAGAGCACCTGGGAGTGCAGCTTCGCTCGCAGCTGCAAGGCGCCGATCACATGAACGCGCGACTGCGCCGCGGTAGAGGGGCTTTCTTCGGTCTCACGCCAGCCGGCATGTTTAACTCGCACCTGCCGGCGGCAGACAAGGCCTACCTCTGGCGCGCTGTAGTGTCACCGGCTATGCTATATGGCTGTGCACTGTGCTACCTGAGGTCCGCTGACATCGCGCGCCTGGAGTCGTGGTAGGCGACAGCAATCAAATCTGCGCTACGCTTGCCTCGCATAGCACACCATACAGCACTGCTGACGGCGCTACAGATACCTAGCGTGCAGGCAGTGCTTCGCCGCGCATTATTCAATGCTTTCAGCAATGCATTTCGCGGTGACCATCGCCTTCGCTGTGTTTTATTAAGCAGTTTAACGCGTGTTGCCCTCAACGCGACTTCCGCGAGCAACACGGGTTCTCTGGCAAATTATATGCTTGTACTGTGTGGAGGGAGCCTTGCGACGCTATTGCGAGTTGCCGGAGGGCGCGTCGACCGGGAGCAATTGGATACCCCCGGCCCCTCTGTGGCCTTACTGACTCCCTCCGGTGGCTTCTGGCTCAGAATAACAAGGACGCCTGGGCCTCATTCGGCTTTTGGTGTTGCCTCATGGGTGATCGTGTTTGAGTGTGTGCCGGTGAATGGCATGGCCTAGATGTGGGCGTGTATGCGTGTATGCGTGTGTGGGCGTGTATATACATACCTACTTACTGTTTAACCGTACCTACTGACATGTGCTTTGTCCCCATGTAGGGATGTCTGAATAAATTGAATTGAATTGAAAACCCATGAAACATGCGGGCTTTCTGCAGCCACTGATACTGAAAACTCAAAAATGGCTGCTCTAGATCGAACGGACGCCATTGCTGGGCGCAGACCACGGCTCTGCGCATGCGCAACGTGACGTCAGGCGACCGGCCGGCTGGTCGCCATGGTGACCAGCAGGCCGGCGCCGTACCACGTGTGCAACGTGACGTCAGGCGACCGGCCGTCCCGTCGCCATGGTGACCGGGCGGCGGCGCCTGCGCAGAGCCAGCGCAGAGCCGGAGCCAGCATTCCCGTCATCTTACAACAAATGATCAAAACGAAATCGCTAATTATCATTAATCCTTGCTTTCAAAAGTGAATATGACTGAAAATATGAATGGACTAGTTTCTAGTTCCATCTAGTTTGCATTGAAATAAGCTATTATTCCTGAAAACCATGTCGTTGCAAAATATGACCATTTCACGAACCAGCCACTTCCGGGATTCGAGCAAGATGGCGTCGCACAAACACTCCAGCCGTCTGGCAACACCAGATCTAGTTTAAGATGAAATTGTTAATTTTAAGTAAACTATGATGTTATCATTCAAATGGAATTTCCAGAAAAATGCATTAATTCATAAAGTTGCGATTGATACCAAAAATCACCTGGCAAAAACCGTGTTCTTACGAGCTATTGACCCTTTTATCCCAAACACCCCAATCGCCCCAAACGCAAAATCCTTCGTGAAAACGGCTACTGGCGAGGGTTAAACGTCACTTCGAAACCTCTAGATTGCAGGGTAAACTTCTGAAACTGGCAGCAGTGTTTCCACTGCTTTCTTCGCTGTCATTTTGTTGTGGACCGTCACTTACAAAGATATACGCTACGGGAGGAACACATTATCACACTCTCAAACATTTGCACATGCAAGACACTTATATTTGAAAGTAACAGCGAAAGGACACAGCCATGGAGAAGGAAGGCTGTTTCAGGCGCGTCCCCCCCCCCCCCCCCCAATGCGTCCCCATAGTTATCTGAAAACCTTCAGTTTTCAGAAGAAGGGGACACACGTTCCCTGCGTCCCCTCTCAATGACATCCCTGATTTGGTCGGGGATCTGGGTGGCTCAGTCGGTAGAGCGCTGGGCCCGGAATCTATGTGTTCCGGGTTCGAGTCTGGCTACCTGCGATGTCCCTCGGTTCCCCGCTTGGGTCGGCGTGAGAGACTCCCACGATAAATGACGTCAGACGCACCCTCGTAAAGTCCCAATACCACCCGGGCAGATATTTAGTCCGCTTATTTAGTCCTAGTAGCGTCCCTTTAGTCAGTCACACACCTAAGATCACCCTGAACACTGCAATATTTAGGACAGATCTCCTCATGACAGTGACATGACAGATCTCCTCATGACAGTGACACCACTGGTGCATGCACGTGAGAGTCTACAGCCGGCCTCAGCGGCACAGCTCCCACCCACTGCACGTGAGAGTCTACAGCCGGCCTCAGCGGCACAGCTCCCACCCACTGCACGTGAGAGTCTACAGCCGGCCTCAGCGGCACAGCTCCCACCCACTGCACGTGAGAGTCTACAGCCGGCCTCAGCGGCACAGCTCCCACCCACTGCACGTGAGAGTCTACAGCCGGCCTCAGCGGCACAGCTCCCACCCACAGGAACCGACGCCCCGGAGTGTAAGGAGCCTCAGCACCAGATCCCAGTGGAGACAGTGCACGTGAGAGTCTACAGCCGGCCTCAGCGGCACAGCTACCACCCACTGCACGTGAGAGTCTACAGCCGGCCTCAGCGGCACAGCTCCCACCCACAGGAACCGACCACGTGAGAGTCTACAGCCGGCCTCAGCGGCACAGCTCCCACCCACAGGAACCGACCACGTGAGAGTCTACAGCCGGCCTCAGCGGCACAGCTCCCACCCACAGGAACCGACCACGTGAGAGTCTACAGCCGGCCTCAGCGGCACAGCTCCCACCCACAGGAACCGACCACGTGAGAGTCTACAGCCGGCCTCAGCGGCACAGCTCCCACCCACTGCACGTGAGAGTCTACAGCCGGCCTCAGCGGCACAGCTCCCACCCACAGGAACCGACCACGTGAGAGTCTACAGCCGGCCTCAGCGGCACAGCTCCCACCCACAGGAACCGACCACGTGAGAGTCTACAGCCGGCCTCAGCGGCACAGCTCCCACCCACAGGAACCGACCACGTGAGAGTCTACAGCCGGCCTCAGCGGCACAGCTCCCACCCACAGGAACCGACCACGTGAGAGTCTACAGCCGGCCTCAGCGGCACAGCTCCCACCCACTGCACGTGAGAGTCTACAGCCGGCCTCAGCGGCACAGCTCCCACCCACAGGAACCGACCACGTGAGAGTCTACAGCCGGCCTCAGCGGCACAGCTCCCACCCACTGCACGTGAGAGTCTACAGCCGGCCTCAGCGGCACAGCTCCCACCCACAGGAACCGACCACGTGAGAGTCTACAGCCGGCCTCAGCGGCACAGCTCCCACCCACTGCACGTGAGAGTCTACAGCCGGCCTCAGCGGCACAGCTCCCACCCACAGGAACCGACCACGTGAGAGTCTACAGCCGGCCTCAGCGGCACAGCTCCCACCCACAGGAACCGACCACGTGAGAGTCTACAGCCGGCCTCAGCGGCACAGCTCCCACCCACAGGAACCGACCACGTGAGAGTCTACAGCCGGCCTCAGCGGCACAGCTCCCACCCACAGGAACCGACCACGTGAGAGTTTACAGCCGGCCTCAGCGGCACAGCTACCACCCACTGCACGTGAGAGTCTACAGCCGGCCTCAGCGGCACAGCTCCCACCCACAGGAACCGACCACGTGAGAGTCTACAGCCGGCCTCAGCGGCACAGCTCCCACCCACTGCACGTGAGAGTCTACAGCCGGCCTCAGCGGCACAGCTCCCACCCACAGGAACCGACCACGTGAGAGTCTACAGCCGGCCTCAGCGGCACAGCTCCCACCCACTGCACGTGAGAGTCTACAGCCGGCCTCAGCGGCACAGCTCCCACCCACAGGAACCGACCACGTGAGAGTCTACAGCCGGCCTCAGCGGCACAGCTCCCACCCACAGGAACCGACCACGTGAGAGTCTACAGCCGGCCTCAGCGGCACAGCTCCCACCCACAGGAACCGACCACGTGAGAGTCTACAGCCGGCCTCAGCGGCACAGCTCCCACCCACAGGAACCGACCACGTGAGAGTCTACAGCCGGCCTCAGCGGCACAGCTCCCACCCACTGCACGTGAGAGTCTACAGCCGGCCTCAGCGGCACAGCTCCCACCCACAGGAACCGACCACGTGAGAGTCTACAGCCGGCCTCAGCGGCACAGCTCCCACCCACAGGAACCGACCACGTGAGAGTCTACAGCCGGCCTCAGCGGCACAGCTACCACCCACTGCACGTGAGAGTCTACAGCCGGCCTCAGCGGCACAGCTCCCACCCACAGGAACCGACCACGTGAGAGTATACAGCCGGCCTCAGCGGCACAGCTCCCACCCACTGAACGTGAGAGTCTACAGCCGGCCTCAGCGGCACAGCTCCCACCCACAGGAACCGACCACGTGAGAGTCTACAGCCGGCCTCAGCGGCACAGCTCCCACCCACAGGAACCGACCACGTGAGAGTCTACAGCCGGCCTCAGCGGCACAGCTACCACCCACTGCACGTGAGAGTCTACAGCCGGCCTCAGCGGCACAGCTCCCACCCACAGGAACCGACCACGTGAGAGTCTACAGCCGGCCTCAGCGGCACAGCTACCACCCACTGCACGTGAGAGTCTACAGCCGGCCTCAGCGGCACAGCTCCCACCCACAGGAACCGACCACGTGAGAGTCTACAGCCGGCCTCAGCGGCACAGCTACCACCCACTGCACGTGAGAGTCTACAGCCGGCCTCAGCGGCACAGCTCCCACCCACAGGAACCGACCACGTGAGAGTCTACAGCCGGCCTCAGCGGCACAGCTCCCACCCACTGCACGTGAGAGTCTACAGCCGGCCTCAGCGGCACAGCTCCCACCCACAGGAACCGACCACGTGAGAGTCTACAGCCGGCCTCAGCGGCACAGCTCCCACCCACAGGAACCGACCACGTGAGAGTCTACAGCCGGCCTCAGCGGCACAGCTCCCACCCACAGGAACCGACCACGTGAGAGTCTACAGCCGGCCTCAGCGGCACAGCTCCCACCCACAGGAACCGACCACGTGAGAGTCTACAGCCGGCCTCAGCGGCACAGCTCCCACCCACAGGAACCGACCACGTGAGAGTCTACAGCCGGCCTCAGCGGCACAGCTACCACTCACTGCACGTGAGAGTCTACAGCCGGCCTCAGCGGCACAGCTCCCACCCACAGGAACCGACCACGTGAGAGTCTACAGCCGGCCTCAGCGGCACAGCTACCACCCACAGGAACCGACCACGTGAGAGTCTACAGCCGGCCTCAGCGGCACAGCTCCCACCCACAGGAACCGACCACGTGAGAGTCTACAGCCGGCCTCAGCGGCACAGCTCCCACCCACAGGAACCGACCACGTGAGAGTCTACAGCCGGCCTCAGCGGCACAGCTACCACCCACTGCACGTGAGAGTCTACAGCCGGCCTCAGCGGCACAGCTCCCACCCACTGCACGTGAGAGTCTACAACCGGCCTCAGCGGCACAGCTCCCACCCACAGGAACCGACCACGTGAGAGTCTACAGCCGGCCTCAGCGGCACAGCTCCCACCCACTGCACGTAAGAGTCTACAGCCGGCCTCAGCGGCACAGCTACCACCCACAGGAACCGACCACGTGAGAGTCTACAGCCGGCCTCAGCGGCACAGCTCCCACCCACTGCACGTGAGAGTCTACAGCCGGCCTCA
>JAXIVJ010008537.1:0-55148 GCA_036785665.1 Chirona hameri
CTCCCATCCCCTCCCCTCCCCCTCCCCCTCCCCTCCCCTCCCCTCCCTCCCACCTCCCTCCCCTCTCCTCCTCCTCCTCTCCCTCTCTCCCCTCCCCTCCCCTCCCCTCCCCTCCCCTCCCCTCCCCCTCCCTCCCCTCCCCTCCCTCCCCTCCTCCCCTCCCATCCCCTTCCCCCTCCCCCCTCACCTCCCCTCCCCCTCCCCTCCCCTCCCCTTCCCCTCCCCTCCCCCTCCCTTCCCTCCCCCTTTCCCCTTCCCCTTTCCCTTCCCTTTCCCCTTTCCCTTCCCCTTTCCCCTCCCCCCTCCTCCCCTCCTCCCCTCTCCGGTAAAAAGGTATTGTGGCCCCTCCCTGAGCAAAATCCTGGCTACGTGCCTGAACTGAATTGATCGAAGTCTTGCCCCCACATGCCAAAATAAAATCCGCCGCCACTGTGTCCAGGTGGGTTTTCCCGAGGACCCGGACTCTGCAAACCTCCGTGGAGTCGTCAGCGGGGGCCAGCCAGCGCTCTGTCAGGGAGACGAAGTGTAGACCCGCTCTCAGGTAGAGAGCGACGTCACCCCCCTTTGGCCGGCGCGCCGTTGCCGGCCCTGCCGCGGGAGCGCCTGGTAACCACAGGAGGCTGGAAACCCGCTATGCGGAACGGCGACTTGGTGAATTGGCACTCCTGAATAGCCAGGATATCCGCGTTTCCCGTGTGGAGCCAGCTCTGGAGTTCCGTGTAACTTGGTCCGGAGCCTCTCAGCATTCCAGCAGAAGATCTGCAGGCGGCTACGCTCATCACGGTTGCGGTGGTAACGCCGGTTCTTGAGACGCCTCCGGTGTGCGCGGGCCTCAGGCCTCCGGTCTGCGCCCCCGCCCCCGGGCGCGAGGGGGAGGGGGGCGCCAGGCGGACTACTCATTCAGCGGGCCGGGGCCGCGCTGCGAGCGCGGGCCCGGTCCGCAGGAGGCATCCGCAGCCCCTGGGGCGAGTGATGATGAGATGATGATGGTGCAGAGCGACAGCGCGGGGGCGGCCGGGCGGCCGCATCCCAGGTGCCCCCTCGGAGAGGGCGCGATGTGGAGCCTGTTTGACGTCCGGGCCGCTTCCTCCGGCGACCACGGAAGGCCGAAGCCCACGCCTCCCACCACGTGAAGGCGGGCTCCTCCAGGAGGCAGAGGAGAGTGGCGAACCAGCGCCTCTCGGCCCTTCCGCAGTGCGCCACATGGATATGAACTGACGGGTCAGCGGACGGGGGGCGTTTTGAACGGCGGTGCTGGAGCGCTGGTGGTGCGGCCAGAGGGAGACGAGACGGAGGTGCGAGTCCCTGCCGGCTCCTTATGCTCCAGCTTCAGGGCCGAGCTGTTCGCCCTCGACGCGGCCCTCGAGTTCCTCTCTGAACATCTCGAAGAGGACCCAGGAGACCCGGTGGTGATATGCACCGACAGCCGGTCGGCGTTGGCGACCCTGAGCATGGGGCCGCCCGCCCAGTCCTCGCCCCTGGCGGCCGGCCATCTGGCACACGCCTTGCTAGATGTCGCGGCGCGGGGGCGGCGGGTGCACCTGCAGTGTGTTCCTTCCCAATGCGACCTGGCGGGCAACGAGAGGCCGATGCCCTGGCCAAGGAGGCTGCTCTGCTGCCCCAGGGAGAGGTGCCGGTGGACGTCCGGACGGTCCACCGTGCGGCCGCGAGAGCGGCGAGGTCGCGCGCTGTGAGGGACTGGCCCCAGGGCTGGTACCGCGACCTGATGGGCTCGCGCGTGCCGCCGCCGGTGACCGGCCTGAGCCGTACCGAGGCTGCCGACGTGCACCAGCTCCGGGTCGGGCCACTGGTCTGGCTCGGCCCAGTATATGTACCGGATTGGCCGGAACCCTCCAGCCACTGCCGCCGGTGCAGCTCGTTGGACTGCCAGGCGGGCTGGTGTCGCGTCTGCCGGGAGGAGGCGGACACCCCCCCCCCCGCACATCCTGCCACCTCCGCAGGACCTGCGGAGGTGCCCCGAGCTGATGACGACCCGGCTTCGTCTCCTGGGCACCATATCACCCGATTTGGACCAACTGCGGAGCGACAGCGTGGTGGCGGCCCTGGCGGACGCTGCCAGGGCCCTCCAGCGCCGTTTGGCTACGTTCGCCCCTGAGCGACGGAGGGAAAAAACAACAACAGGTGTGACGTCATGTGACGCCGGCGGCTCCGAGGTGTGACGTTATGTGACGTCGGCGGCTCCGCTGCGAGACGTGATATGACGTCGGCTGCTCCGCGGTGAGACGTGATATGACGTCGGCTGCTCCGCGGCGGACGTCATGTGACGCCGGCGGCTCCGAGGTGTGACGTCATGTGACGTCGGCGGCTCCGCGGTGAGACGTGATATGACGCCGGTGGCTCCGCCTTGAGACGTGATATGACGTCGGCTTCTCCGCGGTGAGACGTGATATGACGCCGGTGGCTCCGCCTTGAGACGTGATATGACATCGGCTGCCCCGCGGTGAGACGTGATATGACCCGGTGGCTCCGCCTTGAGACGTGATATGACATCGGCTGCCCCGCGGTGAGACGTGATATGACTGCCGGTGGCTCCGCCTTGAGACGTGATATGACATCGGCTGCCCCGCGGTGAGACGTGATATGACGTCGGCGGCTCCGCCTTGAGACGTGATATGACATCGGCTGCCCCGCGGTGAGACGTGATATGACGTCGGCGGCTCCGCCTTGAGACGTGATATGACATCGGCTGCCCCGCGGTGAGGCGTGATATGACGTCGGCTGCTCCGCGGTGTGACGTGATATGACATCGGCTGCTCCGCGGTGTGACGTGATATGACGTCGGCGGCTCCGCGGTGTGACGTCATGAGACGCCGGCGGCTCCGCGGTGTGACGTCATGAGACGCCGGCGGCCACTCTGACCCGGTATGTCCTAACAGCGCGATGTTCGAGCCGGCACAGAGTCGACTCAGGATGGTGCGGGTCAGAGTGGTGCGGGTCAGAGTGGTGTGGGTCAGAGTGGTGCGGGTCAGAGTGGTGCGGGTCAGAGTAGTGCGGGTCAGAGTGGTGCGGGTCAGAGTGGTGCGGGTCAGAGTGGTGCGGGTCAGAGTGGTGCGGGTCACAGTGGTGCGGGTCAGAGTGGTGCGGGTCAGAGTGGTGCGGGTCAGAGTGGTGCGGGTCAGAGTGTGCGGGTCAGAGTGGTGCGGGTCAGAGTGGTGCGGGTCACAGTGGTGCGGGTCAGAGTGGTGCGGGTCAGAGTGGTGCGGGTCAGAGTGGTGCGGGTCAGAGTGGTGCGGGTCAGAGTGGTGCGGGTCAGAGTGGTGCGGGTCAGAGTGGTGCGGGTCAGAGTGGTGCGGGTCAGAGTGGTGCGGGTCAGAGTGGTGCGGGTCAGAGTGGTGCGGGGTCAGAGTGTGTGCGGTGTCAGAGTGGTGCGGGTCAGAGTGGTGCGGGTCAGAGTGGTGCGGGTCAGAGTGTGCGGGTCAGAGTGGTGCGGGTCAGAGTGGTGCGGGTCAGAGTGGTGCGGGTCAGAGTGGTGCGGGTCAGAGTGGTGCGGGTCAGAGTGGTGCGGGTCAGAGTGGTGCGGGTCAGAGTGGTGCGGGTCAGAGTGGTGCGGGTCAGAGTGGTGGCGGGTCAGAGTGGTGCGGGTCAGAGTGGTGCGGGTCAGAGTGGTGCGGGTCAGAGTGGTGCGGGTCAGAGTGGTGCGGGTCAGAGTGGTGCGGGTCAGAGTGGTGCGGGTCAGAGTGGTGCGGGTCAGAGTGGTGCGGGTCAGAGTGGTGCGGGTCAGAGTGGTGCGGGTCAGAGTGGTGCGGGTCAGAGTGGTGCGGGTCAGAGTGGTGGCGGGTCAGAGTGGTGCGGGTCAGAGTGGTGCGGGTCAGAGTGGTGCGGGTCAGAGTGGTGCGGGTCAGAGTGGTGCGGGTCAGAGTGGTGCGGGTCAGAGTGGAGAGCGGGTCAGAGTGGTGCGGGTCAGAGTGGGTGCGGGTCAGAGTGGTGCGGGTCAGAGTGGTGCGGGTCAGAGTGGTGCGGGTCAGAGTGGTGGCGGTCAGAGTGGTGCGGGTCAGAGTGGTGGCGGGTCAGAGTGGTTGCGGGTCAGAGTGGTGCGGGTCAGAGTGGTGCGGGTCAGAGTGGTGCGGGGTCAGAGTGGTGCGGGTCAGAGTGGTGCGGGTCAGAGTGGTGCGGGTCAGAGTGGTGCGGGTCAGAGTGGTGCGGGTCAGAGTGGTGCGGGTCAAGTGGTGCGGGTCAGAGTGGTGCGGGTCAGAGTGGTGCGGGTCAGAGTGGTGCGGGTCAGAGTGGTGCGGGTCAGAGTGGTGCGGGTCAGAGTGGGTGCGGGTCAGAGTGGTGCGGGTCAGAGTGGTGCGGGTCAGAGTGGTGCGGGTCAGAGTGGTGCGGGTCAGAGTGGTGCGGGTCAGAGTGGTGCGGGTCAGAGTGGTGCGGGTCAGAGTGGTGCGGGTCAGAGTGGTGTGGGTCAGAGTGGGTGCGGGTCAGAGTGGTGCGGGTCAGAGTGGTGCGGGTCAGAGTGGTGCGGGTCAGAGTGGTGCGGGTCAGAGTGGTGCGGGTCAGAGTGGTGCGGGTCAGAGTGGTGCGGGTCAGAGTGGTGCGGGTCAGAGTGGTGCGGTCAGAGTGGAGCGGGTCAGAGTGGTGCGGGTCAGAGTGGTGCGGGTCAGAGTGGTGCGGTCAGAGTGGAGCGGGTCAGAGTGGTGGCGGTCAGAGTGGTGCGGGTCAGAGTGGTGCGGGGTCAGAGTGGTGCGGGGTCAGAGTGGTGCGGGTCAGAGTGGTGCGGGTCAGAGTGGTGCGGGTCAGAGTGGTGCGGGTCAGAGTGTGCGGGTAGAGTGGTGCGGTCAGAGTGGTGCGGGTCAGAGTGGTGCGGGTCAGAGTGGTGCGGGTCAGAGTGGTGCGGGTCAGAGTGGTGCGGGTCAGAGTGGTGCGGGTCAGAGTGGTGCGGGTCAGAGTGGTGCGGGTCAGAGTGGTGCGGGTCAGAGTTGGTGCGGGTCAGAGTGGTGCGGGTCATAGTGGTGCGGGTCATAGTGGTGCGGGTCAGAGTGGTGCGGGTCAGAGTGGTGCGGGTCAGAGTGGTGCGGGTCAGAGTGGTGCGGGTCAGAGTGGTGCGGGTCAGAGTGGTCGGGGTCAGAGTGGTGCGGGTCAGAGTGGTGCGGGTCAGAGTGGTGCGGGTCTGAGTGGTGCGGGTCAGAGTGGTGCGGGTCAGAGTGGTGCGGGTCAGAGTGGTGCGGGTCAGAGTGGTGCGGGTCAGAGTGGTGCGGGTCAGAGTGGTGCGGGTCAGAGTGGTGCGGGTCAGAGTGGTGCGGGTCAGAGTGGTGCGGTGTCAGAGTGGTGCGGGTCAGAGTGGTGCGGGTCAGAGTGGTGCGGGTCAGAGTGGTGCGGGTCCAGAGTGGTGCGGGTCAGAGTGGTGCGGGTCAGAGTGGTGCGGGTCAGAGTTGGTGCGGGTCAGAGTGGTGCGGGTCAGAGTGGTGGGTCAGGTGGTGCGGGTCAGAGTGGTGCGGGTCAGAGTGGTGCGGGTCAGAGTGGTGCGGGTCAGAGTGGTGCGGGTCAGAGTGGTGCGGGTCAGAGTGGTGCGGGTCAGAGTGGTGCGGTCAGAGTGGTGCGGGTCAGAGTGGTGGCGGGTCAGAGTGGTGCGGGTCAGAGTGGTGCGGGTCAGAGTGTGCGGGTCAGAGTGGTGGGTCAGAGTGGTGCGGGTCAGAGTGGTGCGGGTCAGAGTGGTGCGGGTCAGAGTGGTGCGGGTCAGAGTGGTGCGGAGTCAGAGTGGTGCGGGTCAGAGTGGTGCGGGTCAGAGTGGTGCGGGTCAGAGTGGTGCGGGTCAGAGTGGTGCGGGTCAGAGTGGTGCGGGTCAGAGTGGTGCGGGTCAGAGTGGTGCGGGTCAGAGTGGTGCGGGTCAGAGTGGTGCGGGTCAGAGTGGTGCGGGTCAGAGTGGTGCGGGTCAGAGTGGTGCGGGTCAGAGTGGTGCGGTCAGAGTGGTGCGGGTCAGAGTGGTGCGGGTCAGAGTGGTGCGGGTCAGAGTGGTGCGGGTCAGAGTGGTGCGGGTCAGAGTGGATCGTTATGTAGCGTCGTAGTAAGAACAACCAGTCCAGTCTAAGGCAGAGCCCGCGGTGAACGTACAGACACACACAGCCGACGGCCGGCGATGCCACTTCACCCGACCGTCCGAGCGCCAACCAGGGCGGGGGCAACAAGGCTACATGTTATCAGCTGCTGTCGCAAGCAACCCCAAGCTGGACGGACCGCCGAGCGCCAACCAGGGCGGGGGCAACAAGGCTACATGTTATCAGCTGCTGTCGCGACCGCCGAGCGCCAACCAGGGCGGGGGCAACAAGGCTACATGTTATCAGCTGCTGTCGCAAGCAAACCAAAGCTGACGGAGCACATCCAGACCACTAATAAGCCTCTTCATTCATCCCGCAGCATTGTTGAGTCAACTGAACTCAGACTCATCTGAGCTGAGTCGATTTTCACTCAAATTAACTCAACGAATGGTAGTCGAGCACAACCCTGCTCACCAGTAACTTGGCAGTTCCAGGTAGTCCGTACCGCCAACCTCGAGCGGCCTCGTCGTCGTCCAGGTACCTGACCTCGTCGTCCCCTGGTAGCCTGACTCACATCTCCCGATGATCCCTACAGTCCCTATATCATCCCACCAACCCGGGTGGAACCGGGTGGCACCCGTTGCGGCCCTCACCTGTTCCTCCCTGATCACCTGACCGCACCGTCACCCAGTGACCCCGTCCACAGACGACCCCACGCCACCGCCTCCTGGCGACCCCGTCACCTCACCTCGAGGTCGGCGCCTGCTAGGATCGCCAGCCGCAGGTCGCAGTCCTGCAGGTTAGCGTTCTTCAGCGTGGCCACAACGCAGGTTGATCGAGGACATGTTACTGCCCGCCAGGATAGCCCCCTTCATATTGGCACCTGGCGACAGCAGCAATCGAGCCATCAGGCCATGACATGTACCTTATAGCAATGGCCAAACAGACAATTAATAGAATAAAAAAAGGTGACTGAATAGCAATTGTCACCGAGAACAAATCACTCTGCAGATGTATCCTTTGATGCCTGGGCTGGCTTTTCTCGTGACCGGCCGACCGTCTCACCTTCCAGGTTGGCTCGTGTGCCGCCCGGGTCCTCGAAGTTACAGGAGCGCATACAGGTCATCTCTAGGTTTGCGCACAGCATGCGGACGCAGGAGAGCTGCGCCGAGTCCATCCGAGCACCAGACAGGTCGGCCCGCTCCAGACAGCAGCCGGTCAGGTTGCAGTGGTTCAGGTTACAATCCCGCAGACACGCATACTGACGGCGAGAGAGACACACAGTTAGGCCAAGGAAATACCTGTGGTGATGGATTGGGGTCTTAGGGCGCCGCAGCTACTAAGGTCATATGGCGCACATGCCAAGGAAATATCTGTGTAATACAATCATTGCTTCATTAGTGCGCACCCGGAAATAATTGGGCTAACAGGGTGCGACGACCTCTCAGTTAATGTTGCGCCCAATAGTGCGCACTCAACAATAAAGTATGTTGAATTTGTACTCAGCACAATGCGATAACTATAAGCAGGTGCCGGTAAGTGCGGTGTTCGCTCGGAGCATTCGATGGCGATTAGCCGCCCAGAAGCCGGCGTACCTTGAAGTTGATGTTGCGCAGGTCCAGCTTGGAGAGGTCAGCGCCGGTGAAGTTGACGCCCTGGAAGCGGAGGCTGGCCTCGCTGGGCTGTGCTGAGCAGGGCTCGCACCACCTCGCGGCGGGTCAGAGGCGCGTGGTCGGCGGTCGGCGGTGACTGGGACTGGCGGCGACCAGCGCCTCCCAGCCGCACCAGAAGGCGACTCGATGCCGAAATACCGCGCCTCCTCCAGTACACCTAGAGAGGGGTGAAGACAGACGGTCAGGGGACGTCCAGGACACCTAGAGAGGGGTGAAGACAGACGGTCAGGGGACGTCCAGGACACCTAGAGAGGGGGTGAAGACAGACGGTCAGGGGACGTCCAGGACACCTAGAGAGGGTGAAGACAGACGGTCAGGAGACGTCCAGGACACCTAGAGAGGGGTGAAGACAGACGGTCAGAAGACGTCCAGGACACCTAGAGAGGGGTGAAGACAGACGGTCAGGGGACGTCCGGGACACCTAGAGAGGGGTGAAGACAGACGGTCAGGGGACGTCCAGGGACACCTAGAGAGGGGTGAAGACAGACGGTCAGGGGACGTCCAGGACACCTAGAGAGGGGTGAAGACAGACGGTCAGGGGACGTCCAGGGACACCTAGAGAGGGGGTGAAGACAGACGGTCAGGGGACGTCCAGGACACCTAGAGAGGGGTGAAGACAGACGGTCAGGGGACGTCCAGGACAGCTAGAGAGGGGTGAAGACAGACGGTCAGGGGACGTCCAGGACACCTGACAGAGGGGGGGGGGTGAAGACAGACGGTCAGGGAACGTCCAGGACACCTGACAGAGGGGGGTGAAGACAGACGGTCAGGGGACGTCCAGGACACCTAGAGAGGGGTGAAGACAGACGGTCAGGAGACGTCCAGGACACCTAGAGAGGGTGAAGACAGACCGGTCAGGGAACGTCCAGGACACCTAGAGAGGGGTGAAGACAGACGGTCAGGGGACGTCAAGGACACCTAGAGGGGTGAAGACAGACGGTCAGGGGACGTCCAGGACACCTAGAGAGGGGTGAAGACAGACGGTCAGGGGACGTCCAGGACACCTAGAGAGGGGTGAAGACAGACGGTCAGGGGACGTCCAGCACACCTATGAGAGGGGTGAAGACAGACGGTCAGGAGACGTCCAGGACACTAGAGAGGGGGTGAAGACAGACGGTCAGAGGACGTCCAGGACACCTAGAGAGGGGGTGAAGACAGACGGTCAGGAGACGTCCAGGACACCTAGAGAGGGGTGAAGACAGGACGGTCAGGGGACGTCCAGGACACCTAGAGAGGGGTGAAGACAGACGGTCAGGAGACGTCCAGGACACCTAGAGAGGGGTGAAGACAGACGGTCAGAAGACGTCCCAGGACAGCTAGAGAGGGGTGAAGACAGACGGTCAGGGGAACGTCCAGGACACCTAGAGAGGGGTGAAGACAGACGGTCAGGGGACGTCCCAGCACACCTAGAGAGGGGTGAAGACAGACGGTCAGAGGACGCCCAGGACACCTAGAGAGGGGTGAAGACAGACGGTCAGGGACGTCCAGGACACCTAGAGAGGGGTGAAAGACAGACGGTCAGGGAACGTCCAGGACACCTAGAGAGGGGTGAAGACAGACGGTCAGGGGACGTCCAGGACAGCTAGAGAGGGGTGAAGACAGACGGTCAGGAGACGTCCAGGACACCTAGAGAGGGGTGAAGACAGACGGTCAGGGGACGTCCAGGACACTAGAGAGGGGTGAAGACAGAAAGTCAGGGGACGTCCAGGACACCTGACAGAGGGGGGTGAAGACAGACGGTCAGGGAACGTCCAGGACACCTGACAGAGGGGGGTGAAGACAGACGTCAGGGGACGTCCAGGACACCTAGAGAGGGGTGAAGACAGACGGTCAGGGGACGTCCAGGACACCTGACAGAGGGGGGTGAAGACAGACGGTCAGGGGACGTCCAGGACACCTAGAGAGGGGTGAAGACAGACGGTCAGGGGACGTCCAGGACACCTAGAGAGGGTGAAGACAGACGGTCAGGGGACGTCCAGGACACCTAGAGAGGGTGAAGACAGACGTCAGGGGACGTCCAGGACACCTAGAGAGGGGTGAAGACAGACGGTCAGGGGACGTCCAGGACACCTAGAGAGGGGTGAAGACAGACGGTCAGGAGACGTCCAGGACACCTAGAGAGGGGTGAAGACAGACGGTCAGGGGACGTCCAGGACACCTAGAGAGGGGTGAAGACAGACGGTCAGGGGACGTCCAGGACACCTAGAGAGGGGTGAAGACAGACGGCCAGGGGACGTCCAGGACACCTAGAGAGGGGTGAAGACAGACGGTCAGGAGACGTCCAGGACACCTAGAGAGGGGTGAAGACAGACGGTCAGGGGACGTCCAGGACACCTAGAGAGGGGTGAAGACAGACGGTCAGGGGACATCCAGGACACCTAGAGAGGGGTGAAGACAGACGGTCAGGGGACGTCCAGGACACCTAGCGAGGGGTGAAGACAGACGGTCAGGAGACGTCCAGGACACCTAGAGAGGGGTGAAGACAGACGGTCAGGGGACGTCCAGGACACCTAGAGAGGGGTGAAGACAGACTGTCAAGGGACGTCCAGGACACCTAGAGAGGGGTGAAGACAGACGGTCAGGGAACGTCCAGGACACCTAGAGAGGGGTGAAGACAGACGGTCAGAAGACGTCCAGGACACCTAGAGAGGGGTGAAGACAGACGGTCAGAAGACGTCCAGGACACCTAGAGAGGGGTGAAGACAGACGGTCAGGAGACGTCCAGGACACCTAGAGAGGGGTGAAGACAGACGGTCAGGGAACGTCCAGGACACCTGACAGAGGGGGGTGAAGACAGACGGTCAGGGAACGTCCAGGACACCTGACAGAGGGGGGTGAAGACAGACAGTCAGGGGACGTCCAGGACACCTAGAGAGGGGTGAAGACAGACGGTCAGGGGAAGTCCAGGACACCTAGAGAGGGGTGAAGACAGACGGTCAGGGAACGTCCAGGACACCTAGAGAGGGGTGAAGACAGACGGTCAGGGAACGTCCAGGACACCTAGAGAGGGGTGAAGACAGACGGTCAGGGGACGTCCAGGACACCTAGAGAGGGGTGAAGACAGACGGTCAGGGGACGTCCAGGACACCTGACAGAGGGGGGTGAAGACAGACGGTCAGGAGACGTCCAGGACACCTAGAGAGGGGTGAAGACAGACGGTCAGAAGACGTCCAGGACACCTAGAGAGGGGTGAAGACAGACGGTCAGGGAACGTCCAGGACACCTGACAGAGGGGTGAACACAGACGGTCAGGGGACGTCCAGTACAACTAGAGAGGGGTGAAGACAGACGGGCAGGGGACGTCCAGGACACCTAGAGAGGGGTGAAGACATACGGTCAGGGGACGTCCAGTACACCTAGAGAGGGGTGAAGACAGACGGTCAGGGGACGTCCAGGACACCTAGAGAGGGGTGAAGACAGACGGTCAGAGGACGTCCAGGACACCTAGAGAGGGGTGAAGACAGACGGTCAGGGGACGTCCAGGACACCTAGAGAGGGGTGAAGACAGACGGTCAGGGGACGTCCAGGACACCTAGAGAGGGGTGAAGACAGACGGTCAGAAGACGTCCAGGACAGCTAGAGGGGTGAAGACAGACGGTCAGGGGACGTCCAGGACACCTAGAGAGGGGTGAAGACAGACGGTCAGAAGACGTCCAGGACACCTAGAGAGGGGTGAAGACAGACGGTCAGGGGACGTCCAGCACACCTAGAGAGGGGTGAAGACAGACGGTCAGGGGACGTCCAGCACACCTAGAGAGGGGTGAAGACAGACGGTCAGAAGACGTCCAGGACACCTAGAGAGGGGTGAAGACAGACGGTCAGGGAACGTCCAGGACACCTGACAGAGGGGGGTGAAGACCGACGGTCAGGGGGGGGCGCCACTTGGCCTCAGGTGTGGTCTCCGCACCTGACGGATAATCGTATCCGAGGCGCTGGGTTAAGGTGCTGTAACACCCATCAGAGCGGTGAAGTCGAACGGCGAGACAATGGAGAAGCATACAGCTCGGAGATAGCATACAGCTCGTGTGTGAACTCCGAGGGCGAAAATAACTCAGCTACGACATCTATTAGCAACACCGACGCATTACCTCCGCCATCTACCGGCAGACGGACTCCGCTGCTCGCCCACACCCAACAGCGGTACCGCCGGCTCCGAGCCGAGGTTCGCAGTACAGCGTGCCGTCCGTCCCGTACCGGCGGGGTTGACGCCGTGGTCGAGCACCAGCTGTCGCGTGCGGAGGTAGTTGAGGAGCGGCTCGAAATAGGTGGGACTCCGATCGATCAGGTACGCTCCTGAGCTGTCCTGGTCGCTCGGACGAAGGCCCTCCGCGCCGCCGGAGAACATCCTGCAAATACACCACAACACTCCATGTCGACTTTTAAACTAAGTAGTTTTCCAAATGCGATCTGTCACAGAAATGCCAATAGCACTACATCTGTGTTGCTACAGCACGACCATTAATACAGACTACATTGTGCAGATAATGATTATAGAACTTTCAACGGCTTCACGTTAACTACCAAACAGATTGCAACTAACAACCACATTAACAAAGCAATATGCTAGGCCTTCAAGCGAGAACATTTATTATAATGGCACAGGCCGTATGGCGAAAAATCAGTACAAAGGCCAACTACAAAAGCCGACCCACCACATACGGCGAGTCTCATGACACATACTGTCACCCATGTCATGACATCTCATGACACATACTGTCACCCATGCCACCCGACTGCGCCACCTGCTGCTATCAGAGAAACGTAAACGGCAAAGGACCTGGCCAGCATAGACTGCGGCTCGGTGCTGGTAATAAGTCACCTGACCTGGCCAGCATAGACTGCGGCTCGGTGCTGGTAATAAGTCACCTGACCTGGCCAGCATAGACTGCGGCTCGGTGCTGGTAATAAGTCACCTGACCTGGCCAGCATAGACTGCGGCTCGGTGCTGGTAATAAGTCACCTGACCTGGCCAGCATAGACTGCGGCTCGGTGCTGGTAATAAGTCACCTGACCTGGCCAGCATAGACTGCGGCTCGGTGCTGGTAATAAGTCACCTGACCTGGCCAGCATAGACTGCGGCTCGGTGCTGGTAATAAGTCACCTGACCTGGCCAGCATAGACTGCGGCTCGGTGCTCGTCAGCGTGGCCACGCTGGTGGTGAAGAGGCGGCCCCCGACGTTCAGCGTCGCCCACTCGGTGGCGCCGCGGTGGCCGGTGGTCGGGGGTCCGGGGACACAGAACTCCTCACCGGCCGGGGCAGCATACACCCGGTCACCGTCCCTGGGGGTGATGGGTGAGGTGAGGGGACACAGAACTCCTCACCGGCCGGGGCAGCATACACCCGGTCACCGTCCCTGGGGGTGATGGGTGAGGTGAGGGGACACAGAACTCCTCACCGGCCGGGGCAGCATACACCCGGTCACCGTCCCTGGGGGTGATGGGTGAGGTGAGGGGACACAGAACTCCTCACCGGCCGGGGTAGCATACACCCGGTCACCGTCCCTGGGGGTGATGGGTGAGGTGAGGGGACACAGAACTCCTCACCGGCCGGGGCAGCATACACCCGGTCACCGTCCCTGGGGGTGATGGGTGAGGTGAGGGGACACAGAACTCCTCACCGGCCGGGGCAGCATACACCCGGTCACCGTCCCTGGGGGTGATGGGTGAGGTGAGGGGACACAGAACTCCTCACCGGCCGGGGTAGCATACACCCGGTCACCGTCCCTGGGGGTGATGGGTGAGGTGAGGGGACACAGAACTCCTCACCGGCCGGGGCAGCATACACCCGGTCACCGTCCATGGGGGTGATGGGTGAGGTGAGGGGACACAGAACTCCTCACCGGCCGGGGCAGCATACACCCGGTCACCGTCCCTGGGGGTGATGGGTGAGGTGAGGGGACACAGAACTCCTCACCGGCCGGGGCAGCATACACCCGGTCACCGTCCCTGGGGGTGATGGGTGAGGTGAGGGGACACAGAACTCCTCACCGGCCGGGGTAGCATACACCCGGTCACCGTCCCTGGGGGTGATGGGTGAGGTGAGGGGACATGGAACTCCTCACCGGCCGGGGCAGCATACACCCGGTCACTGTCCCTGGGGGTTATGGGTGAGGTGAGGGGACATGGAACTCCTTACCAGCCAGGGTACACCCGGTCACCGTCCCTGGGGGTGATGGGTGAGGTGAGGGGACACAGAACTCCTCACCGGCCGGGGCAGCATACATCCGGTCACCGTCCCTGGGGGTGATGGGTGAGGTGAGGGGACATGGAACTCCTCACCGGCCACGGCTGGGTACACCCGGTCACCGTCCCTGGGGGTGATGGATGAGGTGAGGGGACACAGAACTCCTCACCGGCCGGGGCAGCATACATCCGGTCACCGTCCCTGGGGGTGATGGGTGAGGTGAGGGGACATGGAACTCCTCACCGGCCACGGCTGGGTACACCCGGTCACCGTCCCTGGGGGTGATGGGTGAGGTGAGGGGACACAGAACTCCTCACCGGCCGGGGCAGCATACACCCGGTCACCGTCCCTGGGGGTGATGGGTGAGGTGAGGGGACATGGAACTCCTCACCGGCCACGGCTGGGTACACCCGGTCACCGTCCCTGGGGGTGATGGGTGAGGTGAGGGGACATGGAACTCCTCACCGGCCAGGGTACACCCGGTCACCGTCCCTGGGGGTGATGGGTGAGCTGATAGTTGTCAAAGCACAGTGAGGGGTGATGTAAGACAGCTAAATATCACAATCCTTGGAAAATGAGTTATGGAGTTTGTCACTATATGAACATCCCTGAAGGGTAAGGGATAAGGTAAAATAGTCATTGTTTCACTTAGTATTATGGGATTAATATAAAATGACTAAAAAAGGTTAGTTAATTAGTTATCAATCTTCAATGTTAAATCAAACATTTCACTGGATATCTACTTGATTAGCCACTGTTGGTGCAGCCAATACTCAAATCACACATACAAATAATTTCAGCCCAATACTGTGACTGTGTAACTGTGAGATCAGAACTTGATGACCTTTTATGGCAGATCAAGAACCAAACTGAACAGCTGGTACCTACCTGATAATAGCAGGATCAGTGATCAGATCTCCTTTTTCTGTGAACAGTCTCTCCACAGCAAAACCAAATTTAGATGATGCAGTAGACATCAGCTCTTCTAGCGATTCCTTCTCATCTTCATTGATGAAAAGCATGAAAACCTGGGAAAATTGACGAATAAGTCATTAATATTCAACACATTTTAAAAGTTGAAGAATATTACAACTTAAAGGGAGTGTGCCTACCCACATCGCTTATTTGGGGTTATTGACACTGGTCTGTAGAGCATAATTTTCTGAATTGACCCATGACTTCGTTTCTCCAGATTCGCCCTAGTTGCTGAGATATTCCAAAGACTCCAGGAACTTGCTGGGAGCAAAAAGTTATCGGGTAGACTCCAGAGGGCTTCCGCTACTAGAAGCACTGCAACTATCGATTAAACTGCTAGCAGATTGTTAGCGCCGGCCAATAGCAATTAAACAAAACAGCTTGTGCACGCTGGCAGCAACAGCCGAACAGAAACTGGACGGCCATCATGTTTTTCGATGATGGCCGATGGCCATTTTTTGAAGAAGATATCAGCTTAGAGCTACGAAACTTGCACATAATAAAGTTCACAGTGGCAAGAACGTGCTGTGCAAAACTTGTCTTTCTATCTTGCATGATGTGACCGTAATTGTATTGTCTTATGTGCGCCGTTTTACATAACATCACCATAGTGACGATCGTTTAATAGATACCGAAGAAGAAAAAAAAAGCAAAAAGAGTAGAAAGTAAAAAAAAAGTAAAAAGTAAGTAAAAGTAAAAAGTAAAAAAAGTTTCATCATATACAACAATCAAACCAATAGCTACTTACCGTATGAAAAATATTGTTTACATTCCAAAACAGTAGGCACACTCCCTTTAAAGGAAATAGTTCACCTTCAACATTAGTTTTAAACGAGATAGCAGTTTTGTAGCCCTTGTTGGGAAACCCCTATCTGCAAGTTTTCTTGGCTGAAAAGACTCTCCAGCCGAATATTTTATTTTTTTAATGTGAAGGAATGCGGTGCTGGCGAAAGAATGTTGTACTAGTTCTAGCCCGGGCAGAGGCTATACCATCAGCCAATCAGCTTGCAGCTAGTGCTAGGAAGCAAACCGCCGGCCGCAGGTTGGCAGATCTCCAATGCGAGTCTATCATTACGCGACTACTTTCGAATCTGATTGGCTGAACCATTTTTTACATTCGCGTGACGTCAGGACTCTGACTCAGAGAGTATGCATATAGTTTTGATAAACAATACAAATTTACGGCCTTCTGTCCTGAATCGGCGCGATATAAGGCCATTTTTGACAACATAAAAAGAAATTTGATTAAAAAATATAATCAAATTGTGTTTGGTAAAAAAAAATAAAGGTGAACTATTTCCTTTAAAGGGTCATGTTCAATATAACCAATTCCAACCACAAGGACTAAGAGAAAGAAGAGGACATTTTTACTTAATTCTCTCCTACTTGATAAATTAGTAAGTCATCCCACAACTACAGGTAGTTGTTGCGATCAGGGGCATCACCACAAAATTCTGAGTGGGGGGCCAGCCAGTTGTTAGGGGGGGGGGGAGCTAAGTGATTGGGGCAGCCAGGTGTTTCCCCCATTACATAGGGATAATGTTAAAATCCTACTAATCTGGGGGGGGCTGGATAAATCCTGGGGGCTGCTCCCAGGCTCCCTAGTTGTGACACCCCTGGTTGATACATCTCTCAAAATCCCAACATTGATCATTGATAGGTAGGTAGGCAACATAGCAATATAGGGAACAGCAATGATAATGATTGCCATCTTCTAAAAACAATTATTGTCAATATAATGAGGATTAGATTAGAAAGCTACATAACATAGTGAATAGTACCTAACATCTAATAATATCAGAGCAACAAAAACATTCAAATAAAGAGAAGAGTAGCCTTGATAGGGTAAACAGAAGGGTTTCTGATCTGATCACCAATGACAACAAAATACCAACTTTTGCGCTATTGGTGATATAGACAATACTGACAAACTAAAGTACAAATGCACCTCTAACGTCATGAAAAGTCTGGTGCCTGTGACCTGCAATTGGACCTTTACCCTAACTGAATGCCAAGATCGGGGAAGAAAGGTGGCTATGGATGAAAGCATTAACACTGCACCTAACCTGAGTCATAAACAACACAGATATATACAGTATGGCATACAAACCCAAAATTGAATCATAAGAGGAAGGTAAACCAATCAAGAATAAGCTTGAATGGCTTTTAACACTGTTTTGACTTTTGAGACATAATGATAATAAGTGTTAACCTAACACTCATAGTCCCCAAAAAGCTGATTTAGTAAAGAAAAAAACAGATCAGAAGCTTTCAGCTTGCACCTTCATCAGCGAACTGATGCCAGCCATAGCTGATGAAGGGTAACCTCGCCTGGTTAACTTACCTGGTAGGGTTCCTTATCTGATAGACTGTGGATTACATATGGTTAGGAAGTAGAGGAACCCAGAAGCAAAAGACGTGCCAGCCTCATTACGAGTGTACATTGTGTTGAACTATGATGAGCAAGGTCTGCATGAGCAACATTACAGTGAATACAGTATTTGTCCAATTTAAAGCGGCAGAAAATAATTCATAAACTTCAAAGTTAGAAGACAGGCAGACAGGTACCGCAGAGAAATATGGCAGGAATGTCCTGGTCGACAAACAAGATCAGGATCAGGATGTGGAAGGAGTGGATGGTTACAACAGGGTGCTTCTAACCCCATAACTCTGCAGCTTGTTTGAAGTGTGTGTGTGGGGCACATTTCCTGTTAGGGGTTTGGAATGAACTGATAGGATGTGATGGATTACAGGTCATATATCAATCCATAAAGTGGAAAAGATGTCTCCCAGTGTTAAAGCAAGAGAAGACTTGAAGGAGGACAGATTAGGAGACATGACGACAGACTCTGTCAAGCAGTTTCATTCATCTACATGGCGGAAACTAAAAAATCTCCTTGCTTCTGTTTGGGTCCTCCTATAGGTGCAAGCCAAAAGCTTCTTATCTTGTTTTGCCTTTACTAAATCATCTTTTTCAGCACTATGAGTTAGGTTAACACTTATTATAATCATGAATAAGTGCTAAACAACCTGGTTGTCATCACTGGGTTGGGGTGGATCAGCAAATAGGTGGGTAGGTACCTAATTTTAATTATCTTGCTGCTTATTTTCATCATACTTATGCAGAATACAACAGCCAACAGGTCTTAGTCCAAATCCTTCATTTGAAACTTACATTTGCTTCTTGGCCATTCTGTAATACAGAAATGTGACGACTTGGAGCCTGGCTCAATCTTGATTTCAATTTCATTGCAGGTGCAGTATTGGTGTCATCCATTATGGTTATATTGATCTTGTAACCAGAGAGCAGAGCTAAATGCTACCATTCAGTAAAAGCATCCAGCACCTAAGTCAATAAATCATGTCTATGATTCCTCAATACGTTTTACTCAATACAGAGGTGTACAATTATAATGGATGACCAAATAATGATGAAGACTCCCACCGTAGATAAAATACTGACAGACTCCCAGGTCACAGCCAGGGTCACAGCTTCCCTCGTCGGCGTACGCCCGTACGCCAATCTGTTTACATGCCCATCAACAAGACAAGGCCCTATAGCCGGTAACAGGTAAGGACACGAGCCATTTGACCATGAACTCGGCAGACCACCAAATGACGTCACTGGCGGTGCCCGGCTCCTTCGTCGGCGCCGCGCTCAAGCGCATGGCTGAGGTCGCCGTCCACTGCGCTCGCCTATAATCGCCTAACGGCTGAATTTAACTTGGGGGCCTATGGGAAGCGCGCTGACTTGTCGCATAACGACCGAATGCGCGATTAGGCGTGTTCAGCTGCCTTTTTCGTCGCGTTGTCGGCGATTTTTTAGTTCAGTAATACCTAAAACTTTTGCATTTTAACACACTTTTGGTCAGCCATGGCGTCTCACATTCGGCGCATAATTCGGTCGTTAGGCCGGTACTACGCGCGTAGTCGGCGCGTCCTGAAATTCGGCCGTTAGGGCGCTAGGCGTGTGTGCGCAGTGGACGGCGACCTTTACCCGCAAACGAAAAAAATACCACCCTATAAAGGCAAATTTTCGGAATCAGCGCATCGAGGAGGTCCTGTATGCAAAATTTGGGGCAAATCGAGACACCTCGGAATGTCACACTGCCAGTGTGATATCTGATGCTGCTAATTTGACGAACGTCAGCCATCGAAACCCGCACGCAACGCGTAAATACATCGGACAACTGATTTACGCCATAACTCAAAAACCATAAACGATATCGACATGAAGCTTACAGTACCTTATGCTGCATCAGTTACACGTCATCCTATAAAATTTCGCTGAAATTCATGTAGTACTATGGGAGATAATGACGTTTTAATCACAACGCAGCGAGCGCCTGGCGTAAATCAGTTGTTTGCTGTATATACGGCACGCAGCACGCCACCAACAGACTGTTAAATTTCAACTATTGCGTTATTGCTAGCTGTAATCTTGCAATTTGATTGGTGCAGCGTCCTGCCGCCATTGACGTCAAATAATGTTTTGTGAGCACCGACGAGGCGACCTATATGGCGCTCAAGCGGTGTCACCCCGTGATAAGCGGTGTCACCTTCAATATACCCAAGGTAGAATACCCAATATACAATATACCCTGGTGTCACCCCTTGCAACAAGATAACTATACTGCGCGTGGCATCCCCAGCAGGGAAGCCAAATTGTACGTCATGAAATCTACATCTAATCGGCGCATGGGCGGATCCAGGGGGTGGCCGCAGCGGTCGCGGCCACCCCCCCCCCCCGCCAGAAGGGCGCCCCACGAGCTGTCTGTCGCCTGCTGGCGCCGCTAGGCGCCCGGCGATGGACAGCCCGTGAGCACGCAGCGTCCCTATGGACCGCTTGGACGCCCAGTTGAAAGTAACTTACCGAGTATCAGGTCATACAGGTCATGACCTGGTCCTTTTGACCCGAGGCGCCCTTCCGACCAGTGACGGCGCCCTTGCGGCCATTGGCGGCGCCCTTACGGCCATTGGCGGCGCCCTTTCGGCCATTGACGGCGCCCTTCCGGCCATTGACGGCCCTTTCCGGCCAGTGACGGCGCCCTTTCTTTGGAAGGCGCCCCTAGATTTTTGGAAGGCGCTCCTAAATTGGCCTGCGGCCACCCCTCCTAAAATATCCTGAATCCGCCCTTGTCGGCGTCAGATGCATTTAATTCAAATCGGTTATATATGTCTCCGGAGTGCTTGTACAAGGATCATATATTTATTTAAGTAATGTTATTTTTGACTGACCTCTCCTTGGGTACTTTAAAAAATACTTCTTTTTTCAAAATCTGGAAAGGACCCAAACATGTGTTCGTCATGTGTTTATCGTGTCAGGACCCAAACCGAATTTTGAAAAAGTACTTTTAAAGTACTCAAGGAGGGGTCAGTCAAAAATAACATTCCGTTATATATGGTTTGACTGATAACTACTTAATGCAAATATAATATTATTCGACTTAAGCTTGATTTCGCAACAAAAAAAAATCGCATTCTATTTAGGAGCATTTTACATGTCTTCAATGACGTCAGAAAATATTCACTGTTTTACTTGATACTTCATATAAACGTCACCGCTGCGCCAGCTTCGGCTCCGCCTCCATGACACTGACATCAATCTGGCGTCTAAACCAAAAATAGAGTTCGCCAGCGACATATTCGAGTTTTGGCGGACCCCTTCGATTTTCATGAAAATCGGTGTCCATATAGAGATTTAAGCGTTAATGAACGTGGTGAAATCCGTTCCACCCTACATATGACAGTTTTGCGTCTAGACGCCAAATAGAGTTTTTGAGTTTTGGCGGACCCCTTCGAATTCCATGAAAATCAATGTCCAGATAGAGTATCAGGCGTAGAATAACATCGTGAAAACCGTTTCACCCTACATATGATAGTTTGGCATATAGACGCCAATAGAGTCCGCCAGCGACAGATTCGAATTTTGGCGGACCCCTTCGAATTCCATGAACATCAATGTCCAGATGGAGCTTCAGGTGTAGATTAACATGGTTAAATCCGTTTCACCCTACACATGATAGTTTGGTATCTAGACGCCAATAGAGTCCACCAGCGACAGATTCGAATTTTGGCGGACCCCTTCGAATTCCATGAAAATCAATGTCCATATAGAGTATCAGGAGTAGAATAACTTCGTGAAAACCGTTTCACCCTACATATGATAGTTTGGCATATAGACGCCAATAGAGTCCGCCAGCGACAGATTCGAATTTTGGCGGACCCCTTCGAATTCCATGAAAATCAATGTTCAGATAGAGTGTCAGGCGTAGAATAACTTCGTGAAAACTGTTTCACCCTACATTTGATAGTTTGGCATATAGACGCCAATGGAGTCCGCCAGCGACAGATTCGAATTTTGGCGGACCCCTTCGAATTCCATTAAAATCAATGTCCAGATAGAGCTTCAGGCGTAGATTAACATGGTTAAATCCGTTTCACCCTACATATGATAGTTTGGTATCTAGACGCCAATAGAGTCCACCAGCGACAGATTCGAATTTTAGCGGACCCCTTCTAATTCCATTAAAATCAATGTCCAGATAGAGTATCAGACGTAGAATAACTTCGTGAAAACCGTTTCACCCTACATATGATAGTTTGGCATATAGACGCCAATAGAGTCCGCCAGCGACAGATTCGAATTTTGGCGGACCCCTTCGAATTCCATGAAAATCAATGTCCAGATAGAGCTTCAGGCGTAGATTAACATGGTTAAATCCGTTTCACCCTACATATGATAGTTTGGCATCTAGACGCCAATAGAGTCCACCAGCGACATATTCGAATTTTGGCGGACCCTTTCGAATTCCATGAAAATAAATTTCCAGATAGAGCTTCAGGCGTAGATTAACATGGTTAAATCCGTTTCACCCTACATATGATAGTTTGGCATCTAGACGCCAATAGAGTCCACCAGCGACAGATTCGAATTTTGGCGGACCCCTTCGAATTCCATGAAAATCAATGTCCAGAGAGAGTATCAGGCGTATAATAACTTCGTGAAAACCGTTTCACCCTACATATGATAGTTTGGCATATAGACGCCAATAGAGTCCGCCAGCGACAGATTCGAATTTTGGCGGACCCCTTTGAATTCCATGCAAATCAATGTCCAGATAGAGTATCAGGCGTAGAATAACATCGTGAAAACCGTTTCACCCTACATATGATAGTTTGGCATCTAGACGCCAATAGAGGCCGCCAGCGACAGATTCGAATTGTGTCGGACCTCTTCGAATTCCATGAAAATCGGTGTCCAGATAGAACTTTAGGCTTAAATTAACATGGCGGAATCCGTATCGCCCTACATATGATAGTTTGGCATATAAACGCCATTAGAGTCCGCCAGCCAATAGAGGTGGAACGGGAGAGGTAGAGTTTTGTGAAGAGAGTGAGCTGAAAAAATGCCGATGGGTGAGGTTTGTGTATGCTGTTTTGGCTTGAGGGCTGCAAAGCAGCCCTGCGCGATGGAGGGAATATGTATTGTGGTGTTGATGTCTTATGTGATATACTTTTGCGTCGGACTGTATTCGTTTTGCAGTGACCAAAGCATTCCTCGAATACATGGGCTGAGTGGTGGCTTCGATTTTTGAGGTGATGATTCGGAGTGTGAGTGAAAATTGCCTGGTAGCGCTTGAAAAGCAACCATAACGACAAATGTCATTCCACTCATCCTTGCGTCGAGGGTCCGGGTAGTTCAGTTGGTAGTGCTTTGGGCTCGGAATCCATAGGTTCTGGGTTAGTCTGGCTACTGGCGAGGTCATTCGGTTCCTCGTTGAGATCAGCGTGAGACCCCGACGAGAAATGACCGCAGTTGTAACTTGCATTGTCGCCAAGCGCATATATCACAAATTCCAACACTTATCTTGTTGCTAATTACTTCATATCTCACAATAGGGTTGGGACCTACGATGAAGCTGTTGATATCTTGGTATACAACAAAAGAAGTTATTTTTTTGGTATTTAATTTTTAACAATTTTGCTTAAAAATGCTTAGTTAGTCTGAAAATGAATTATTCATAGCGAAAATATGGCTCATTCTGATTGGCCGGTCGAACCGTGACGTCGAGCTTCGGTAGGTGAATGTCAGCATATTTGACGCAGGAAAGACTTATAAGATGCACGCAGATGTACTGTATTTCTATGCGATTCTACACTGCTTAGATGAGTTGGAAGATTTGAGGATAATAGTTTACTGATTGAATAATTCCGTTCCTTGAGTTTAGAAGCATTTCAAGTTTTAATTATGCCCCGTGGTTTAGAGCCAGGCTTTGTCAAAGCCACACCTCAAAATCTACCTAATGTGACAGTGACATTGATAGTAGCTTACATACAAAATTCAGAAAAGCATGTGTCTGCTGAACTGAAAAACAAGAAACTTGAAAGGTAAGTTTGTTATTTATTATGGTTGCAACCTAGGGTGATACTACTGTGGTTCATTATGCTCCAAAATGGATCAGCGATCAAATTGTATTCATGGGTGGATAAAGTATGGCAGGTGTGGGGAATGCTACACCAACTTCCAAGTTGGTGTGGCATCGCCACATCAACATTACATTTTTGGTAATGTAAATGTATTGGAACATCTAGTCAGACTATGATAAAATAACAGAAATAGCACTAGAACATCCTTTGGTCCACACCCAATGCCCGGCAGTGTTGGAAAATCAGATGTTTTTTGGTCTTTTGGGGTCCAGAAGATTTTGTTCTTCTTGATTTTGTCCATGCATTGTTGCCTGCAATTCCAATGACAATTGCACATATTTAACTAAATTTGACTTTGCAAATACTCCACTGTGTCTATAGTGAAGTATTTGCAAAGTTCTCTGTTCTCCACCTCCAAAAATTGTGTTCTCCCGGACGAGGACCTGAAATGAAAATTCCAACACTGCCCAAGGGCTCCGCCACACTCCGAAAGTTGGGGGTGACGGAGGCCTTCTGAAGTCAATTCTTTCCATGCAACACTGATAGGCGTAATGTTACAAATCCCAAAGTTGAGGGAGACACATCCCCCCTTCCCCCTGTAGCAGAGCCCATGGCCACACCAACTTTTAAAATGATTGTTCACTCATGGTTGTCTTCACACTTTGTGTGGTTAGGTTACCTACATCAGGCATTGTTATCTTGGTTTGTATAGGTGAAGTCAGTGATTTGGTCACCTGGTCCGTTATCTTCAAATTTGCTGATTGTGCCTGTGAGCTTGACCTTACTAAACTTAGCAAGAAAGTTAATATACAATCATGGTGTATAAGCACTTTAGCATTTATCTTTGGTCTGATACAAATTGTACAAAGCTATGGTGGCTGAGTGTCTAGTATATTAAACTGCAGCCCAGGTTCAGATGGGTCAGGGGGACCAAGGTTCAATTATTGCACTGCCATGTCACATGAATGGCTCACAGAGAGGCCTTTCTCTATATAGCCCTGGTAGCTGGTGAGATTGTTTATTCAAATTGTGTTCATGCATGTTGATAGCATGCTTTCTTTCCCAGCAGTACTGTTCAGTAATCAATTTCCTTTTCTTACTAAGCCATATTCCTTAAGAAATGAATTGTTTCTTCAACACCTTCAAAAAGAATGCTAATAACCACAGGCTGTGATTTCAATAGGGGTGTATAAACAAATTATGCTGTGCTGGCCTGTGACCACACCTGGTAACAGCAGTGACTCTGAAGCTGTGACCGGCTAGGCCAGCGCCATAGGGTTAGCATTGTAGCGCTGTGACTAACGCTGTGACCTGCTAGCTCATACTGTGGCCGTGATTGAGGTTGTTACAAAATATTTCAGATTTTCTGCACCTCTTGTTTTCACTCATATCATTGTTAAGGTTTGAAGAACAGTGCTTAGGTTTGGTCAGTGATTCTAAAGCATTTGTTCATGCTCGTATCTGATGCTCTGTCTTCCATTGTATGTGACACAATGACTTCGCACAATGTTGAAAGGCTTCTTCTTTCTCAGATCCGCGCGTGAGGAGTATGGAGACGAAGCCATCGGCTACGTGCAGGTTCACTCTCAGCCGGGCATGATCATCGTCAAGGGCAAAGTGACGCCGGAGCACCGTGTCAACACCACCCCGTATGGCGTCACCGTCTCCATCAACACCGTGGCTGGTGGAATAGAAGAGGCCAGCTGTCACGGCTGCCAGGCGCGTCACGGTGGATGCAAACACGTTACAGCATTCCTGTTCTGGCTGCACAGGCGCAGCTCCGAGAAAGCTGTGACTGAAGTCCAGTGCTACTGGACCAAGCCCCGCTTGGCCAACATCGGCAACATGAGTCCAATGAAGGCAAGAGACATGGGCGGCCGGAAACGTCGGATGGCCGTATCCAACGAGCCTGATGATTTCCTGGACCTCGTCAAGAAGGAAATGATTGATGGTGGCCATAAGCCTACCGGGGTGTTTTTTGAGATGGTAAGTGGTTGGAGTCTGGTTACTGTGGATCCGCTGGATGCAACCATGGACGTGCTCTGCAAAGGTTGCCCCAGTGACAACCTAGCGATAACGAGGGCATTTCTCAGGGGCAAACTCGACCCCGCACTGGTATCGGCTGTCTGTTCAGCAACCATGAGTCAAAATGAGTCGCGTTTATGGCATCACCTGCGGTTCGGGCGTGTGACGGCGTCCAAGCTATACGAAGTCAGTCGCTGCAAAACGGTCGCTGGCTCACTGACGGAGACCATCCTGGGATGCACGAAGTTTAAGGGTACAGCAGCCACCAAACGCGGTGTCCAGCTGGAGCCGCTGGTTATCAGCGAAGTGCAGGCCGCGCTCGGGGTGGACATCGCCGCCACCGGGCTTCACCTCCTCACAGAGCGGCCCGCCTTCGCAGCCAGCCCCGACGGCTTGTGCCAGCTGGATGGGAAACGGTGCACCGTGGAGGTGAAGTGCCCTTCGGCAATCAAAACTGTCACCAAGTACATGGATGCCAATGGGGCTATGTCGGCGAAGGTGCGGGCACAGATGCAGCTGCAGATGCTGGCCACCGGAGCACAGACAGGCATTCTGTGTGTGGCGGACCCGAACTTTGAGACTAACCAGACAGTCACAGTGATAAAAGATGATCTGGACCTGACTTTCGTCGAGCCAATCATGGCACAGGCAGAGGCCTTCTGGCACCGCGCCATCCTGTCAATGCTGGTGTAGTGGGCAGGCGTGCTCCGGCGAGGAGAGGGTGGGCTGAGGACAGTGATGTTGTTTCACGCTGTGGTTAGGTACTAGAAACGTGGTCAATGCAAAGCTGTGTAACTTTGTGTTTGTATAGTGCGTTTTGCCGTTCGATTAATAGCAGAGTCATGGTTCCATTCCACCAGCGCTTCATGAATGCTAGAGACAATTTTTGATTTATGTGTCCTGTTTGTCTATTAACCGTGCATAATGTTTGGTCGCTGTTTCGCCCAACTGTCCAGTTGAAATATTTGACTATAGTAGCATTCGTTTCTTACCATTTATTTCTTGCTTGTGTAAACACAATACAGCATTGGAACGATTTTGTCTTCTTCCTTTACAAAACGATAACAACAAAATAAACAGTGTATTTCCTCGGGCATCTGAGTGGGAATGACAGTCATGTACACACGTTCACGTCAACAATGTACGAACGCAATGCACACGTCGAACTGAGCCAAATGTAGAAATCGGTATCTCGCAGGCGCAGCGCCACCTGGGTATACCTTAAAACCTCACATCTTGGTCAGCCGTGACTGCAGGTTGACAAGACCACAGGCAATGGTCATGCAGGCGTCCGTGAGCGGAACCAGCCGACTGTTGATGCACGCATGTGGGCGTAGCATCTCGAACTCACGCACTCGGCGGATGGCGCGCTCCACGTGAATGCGCAGACTGGCGACCTGCTTGCTAAATTTAACTTCGCTAGCCTCGTGAACGCCCGCCTGGACGCTTTTAGGTCGTATCAGGGTGCAGCCGGTCTCACTCAGCAGGCTTTCTATACCTTTGAAGCCTCGATCGGCCATGACAGAGGCGCCCGGCTTTAAATGGTTTAGAAAACCGCACCGACGGATGACATGCATGTCACTAACACGCCCCCCAAAGCCAAGGGATACAAAATTAACCATTCCGTTAGGCGTGATAGATACCAAATATTTCAGCGTGTTACCCCCCTTATACTGGGACCAAGATCTTGCTTGCTTCAGTGCGGCACTAGGTTTTTCTATTTCAATTTCTAAACAATCAACAATGGCCACCACAGAGCGGAACCGTGCCTTGAAGGCGAGCGGCAGCTGCTTCTGGAGGGTCATCTCATCCGACGGCCACGCGATAAACTGTGAGAGTGCCGAAGCGAGGACCTCAACATAGCGCGCGAACAAACGGCCGGCATATGACCTGGAAATGCCAAAGTCATCCGCTATAAATGCGAATGATCGATGCAGCTTGATTTTCATTAATACCAGCAGGCACACGTCCAGCGGCTCGAGGCGCGATGTTGGGCTCCATGATGGGGCAATTTTTGTTCTGGCAATAACGCGGATGATGAACATGGCATCAGGTGGAACGCCGATATACCGCTTGGGATCTTTGAGGCACAGCAGCCTTATTCTCCTAAGGGAGATGTCATCCAGCCCGACCTCACCCTTCGAGCTGTCGTCGGAGGTCATCTCATTTTCCTCACTGTATGGCACGCCGTTATGGTCCTCACCACTATCCTCAGAGCTGGAGTTGTCAGATGGCTCGTAGTCGGAGACGGCATTGACATACACGCCAGCTGCGGTTCCATCACTACCAGCCACAGCGCCCGTGGCTCCAGCAGCGCCACCAGCCACGCCACCAGCGGAGGTGCCATCACGACCCGCCACAGCGCCCGTGGCTCCGGCAGCGCCACCAGCCACGCCGCCAGCGACGGTGCCAGCACGACCAGCCACAGCGCCCGTGGCTCCGGCAGCGCGACCAGCCACGCCACCAGCGGCGGTGCCACCACGACCAGCCACAGCGCCCGTGGCTCCGGCAGCGCGACCAGCGGCGGTGCCATCACGACCAGTCACAGCGCCCGTGGCTCCGGCAGCGCCACCAGCCACGCCACCAGCGGCGGTGCCACCACGACCAGCCACAGCGCCCGTGGCTCCGGCAGCGCGACCAGCAGCGACGCCAGCACGACCAGCCACGCTACCAGCGGCGTCAGCAGCACGATCAGCCACGCCACCAGCGGCGACGCCAGCACGACCAGCCACGCCACCAGCGGCGTCAGCAGCACGACCAGCCACGCTACCAGCGGCGTCAGCAGCACGATCAGCCACGATAGACACATCTTCCATCTGTGAAAAAGATGCAAATAATTAATACATGCCTATCCAATTATGTGCCCATCAAGTAGGACGCTACAACAAGAGCATCTTGCAATATCACAGACAAATTATGGCGGGTCGGTTCATGAACATTTCAGTAACACATGTTTAACATTAAACAAAAAATAGAACATTATTACTCATCAATGACATATCGCTGGCAAGAATCCAGTTATCATGTGATTCCTTGCACCAAAAGTCACTCATTCGTAATTTCAAGCTGTGACTTGGCATTGTTAGGCATCAATATACTCTTACCTTGTCATCTGTGTGTGTCTGTGTGAGGCCATGGATGGTAGCCCTCTGTAGCCTCCTCATGGATGAGGGACGTGGCTTGAGATGTGGCCTGTCTTTTTGGCATTCAAACTTGTGTGGAAGCACACCTTTCTTGGCAGTCAGTTTGATGGATGGTCCCATCAACATGTAGTGTCTGTAGTTGTTAAAGTCATTCTCTGGCTGAAACGGACAAAGGACACATGTTACAATCAGAACCAATGTATTCATTTCACAAATAACTACTGTAGCCTAAGATAAAGCCAATGTTAGGCATTCAACACATAATTACAGCATATATGGAGAAGCAAAACTATTGAGTAGGGTGCTAAAAAGCTCTAACATGACTTGAGTTCAACCTGTGATTGGCTGACACCTGACATTGCAAGTTTAAGCCAAAATCGAAGGTGTTCTCAGCATGCTCAGAGCAAGAGAATGCTGAAAAGTGTGCATTCCCTGTGGATATGTTCAGGCATGCGGGCAGCAGACACTGAGTATGTGTGAATATCTGCAGGATATGCAGCACTTGCATGGTAGAGGTTTGATACAATCAATGCAAGAAAGTGACACCTTTTCTGCCTTGCTAGTCAGTGACTAGCAAGGCAGAAAACAAAAACAATAGTATAAATGAAAACCTAAAAAGTGAAAACTAAATTAGATATTGGGTTTATAAAATATTGTGAAAAAGGAGAGTTTGCACGGTCAGAAGCCGAAAGTAGTAGTCACGAGCCATGGTCAGAGCAGCACTTTTATATACTTCACATGTATGCTATACATAACTTTGTTTGTGCATATATGCCTGAGTCTGACTGACATTGCTATCTTCTAGTTACCAGAAAATTGTGTAGCCTCCAGGTAGGTTCAAACAAACTTTGAAGTGATTCCTAGTTGTGAGCTTGATTTTGGAAAAGGGTACCAACCAGTTGAACAAATTGGACAAATACTGGGCCGCTCATCAGTATGAGTTGACATAAGCAAGGATGGAGAGAACAGGCACAGACACACAGTTACAAATTGTGACTAGCATCAGATCATGCGCTCATGAAGATATGGCTTCACATAATCTCTCAAGCAGCCTCTACAAGACCTACATCTACAAATACAAGTTTAGTGCCTCAAAACATGTTATCACCCAGCCCTCAAATCTAACACAGAATATCTCACCTCAAAATGATCCTCGCAGCAATACCACTGACTAGATGATTTCAAAGTCTTTGCATCCACTCTTCTTGCCATTGCAGCCCACTGTCTTCTCAGACCTAGGTCAGTTGGGACAGAGACGAAGGTCTTTTTGCGAGTTTTCATGGTGCTGCTTTGACAGGCTGGCACAAAGCAGGATTTGTACACCTTTCCCTGTACCCTTTTCTTTAAATCAGCATAATAGGACTGATTTGTATCCATTTTGATATATCTGCCTGCCTCGCCTCGGTCTTGCCTATGTATTACACGTATTATTTACGTTTTGCCTGGTGCGCCGGGTGCGCCGTAGTTGTCGACAGATAAAGGTGAAATGTGACGTCACACTATCAAGAGTGTCTTTTTCAAGAATGTTGTAAAATAAAATCGCGATTCCTTTTTCATTTTTCCTTTTGAAGTATTCATTTCTGAGGTCAGTTTTCAGTACCATAAATTGTGTTAAAATATGGGTAACATTTTAGCATCGACTCCCAAAATTGAGTTCCCAACCCTATTGCTGCATATTTATCAAGACTGGTCGATTAACTTCGCAAGAGACACACCATTGAGACAACCGTTACGACCCATGTATATTCTTAGCAATAACGGTACCAAACAACGTCATTATTACACGTTCTGAGCATCACAGATCATGCGCGCCTATCAACGCTTCAAATCTGGTTACATGTCACACAGCCGGTCGAACGTCACGTCTTCACTCCACAGCCTCGGGTATCATAGCTTACTACTGGCCGTGAAAAGAACACAGGAGTGCCGCCACAACACAAGATCGTCAAGTGGTCTGAGCTTATAGAAAACTACCGACGGTAGTCTAACACAGTTCCGAACAAAGGGTGCTGCAGACTAGCCGTCTGCAAGATAATCTCGTCTGAGAAAACTGATACAAATATCTGGTAGCTGAATCTATGGCCGCGGCCAACCTTACCTAATATCACTTCACTGGACAATGCCGACAACGTTCGGCAAACGTAAAGTTTCTATTGCAGCACAACAGTTTGGTCTCGGATGGTTTCTCTGGGCTGGAGGTAGATCGGTAGGGAGGCTGCGTCCGGAGCCGCGCTGGGCGCCCGCGGGGTCCCTCCTATTTGCCTGTCGATTGAACCCCGGTCAGCCAACGGCGGCTCACGGCGCTCACGGCACGGTACCACGTCTGGCGGAGCTCAGTGCAACACTGCACATTCACAAATCACCGACGTCAAGCATTCACTTATCACGGTCGACTGCAGGCTGATGTATGTAAACATCTAAACGTGTAGTTAACATGACTTTCAATGTTGAACGAAAAATATTCACAGCAAATCCTGGCTGCTAAGATATGGCGCCATAATGACACGCGTTTCATATATACTCAAAAATATCAGCCGCGTCGCACGTCATTCGATCAATTCACTACCATGAACTTGCGTGTACATGTCGCTACATTTCATGAGTGTACATGTCAACTGGTATCGCCGAGGTGAGGATAACGTTGCATCCCTCTGATGCGGTACTCACATTTAGATGGCGCCAATGAATAGGAGCTGCTGAGCTGCCGCCGGGCCAGGAGTGGTCACCTGCGTCCCACGGCCTGAGAACAGCGACACAGCACAGTCCGTCAGTCAACCCACACTCAGCTTCAGCTTCGGACTCTATGGGCGTCTAGATGCCAAAATATCATATGTAAGGTGAAACAGATTTCACGAAGTTATTCTACGCTTGATATTCTATCTGGACATTGATTTTCATGGAATTCAAAGGGGTCCGCCAAAATTCGAATCTGTCGCTGGCGGACTCTATTGGCGTATAGATGCCAAACTATCAAATGTAGGTTGATACGGATTTCGCTATATTAATTTACGCATAAAGCTCTATCTGGACACCGATTTTCATGGAATTCAAAGGGGTCCGCCAAAATTCGAATCTGTCGCTGGCGGACTCTATTGGCGTCTAGATGCCAAACTATCATATGTAGGGTGATACGGATTTCACGATGTTATTCTACGCCTGATACTCTATCTGGAAATTGATTTTCATGGCTTTCGCAGGGGTCCGCCAAAATTCGAATCCGTCGCTGGTGGACTCTATTGGCGTTTATATGCCAAACTATCATATGTAGGGTGAAACGGATTAAACCATGTTAATCTACGCCTGAAGCTCCATCTGGACATTGATTTTCATGGAATTCGAAGGGGTCCGCCAAAATTGGAATCTGTCGCTGGCGTACTCTATTGGCGTCTAGATTCCAAACTATCATATGTAGGGTGATGCAGATTTCACGATGTTATTCTACGCCTGATACTCTATCTGGACATTGATTTTCATGAAATTCGCAGGGGTCCGCCAAAATTCGAATCTGTCGCTGGCGGATTCTATGAGCGTCTAGATGCCAAACTATCATATGTAGGGTGAAACGGATTTAATCATGTTAATATACGCCTGAAGCTCCATCTGGACATTGATCTTCATGGAATTCGAAGGGGTCCGCCAAAATTCGAATCTGTCGCTGGTGCTCTATTGGCGTCTAGATGCCAAACTATCATATGTAGGGTGAAACGGATTTAACCATGTTAATCTACGCCTGAAGCTCCATCTGGACATTGATTTTCATGGAATTCGAAGGGGTCCGCCAAAATTCGAATCTGTCGCTGGCGGACTCTATTGGCGTCTATATGCCAAACTATCACATGTAGTTCATACGGATTTCACTATATTAATTTACGCATAAAGCTCTATCTGGACACCGATTTTGATGGAATGCAAAGGGGTCCGACAAAATTCGAATCTGTCGCTGGCGGACTCTATTGGCGTCTATATGCCAAACTATCATATGTAGGGTGAAACGGTTTTCACGAAGTTATTTTACGCCCGATGCTCTATCTGGACATTGATTTTCATGGAATTCGAAGGGGTCCGCCAAAATTCGAATCTGTCGCTGGTGGACTCTATTGGCGTTTAGATGCCAAACTATCATATGTAGGGTGAAACGGATTTAACCATGTTAATCTACGCCTGAAGCTCCATCTGGACATTTATTTTAATGGAATTCGAAGGGGTCCGCCAAAATTCGAATCTGTCGCTGGCGGACTCTATTGGCGTCTATATGCCAAACTATCATATGTAGGGTGAAACGGTTTTCACGAAGTTATTCTACGCCTGATACTCTATCTGGACATTGATTTTCATGGAATTCGAAGGGGTCCGCCAAAATTCGAATCTGTCGCTGGTGGACTCTATTGGCGTCTAGATGCCAAACTATCATATGTAGGGTGAAACGGATTTAACCATGTTAATCTACGCCTGAAGCTCTATCTGGACATTTATTTTCATGGAATGCGAAGGGGTCCGCCAAAATTCGAATCTGTCGCTGGCGGACTCTATTGGCGTCTATATGCCAAACTATCATATGTAGGGTGAAACGGTTTTCACGAAGTTATTCTACGCCTGATACTCTATCTGGACATTGATTTTCATGGAATTCGAAAGGGTCCGCCAAAATTCGAATATGTCGCTGGTGGACTCTATTGGCGTCTAGATGCCAAACTATCATATGTAGGGTGAAACGGATTTAACCATGTTAATCTATGCCTGAAGCTCTATCTGGACATTGATTTTCATGGAATTCGAAGGGGTCCGCCAAAATTCGAATCTGTCGCTGGCGGACTCTATTGGCGTCTATATGCCAAACTATGATATGTAGGGTGAAACGGTTTTCACGAAGTTATTTTACGCCCGATACTCTATCTGGACATTGATTTTCATGGAATTCGAAGGGGTCCGCCAAAATTCGAATCTGTCGCTGGTGGACTCTATTGGCGTGTAGATGCCAAACTATCATATGTAGGGTGAAACAGATTTAACCATGTTAATCTACGCTTGAAGCTCTATCTGGACATTGATTTTAATGGAATTCGAAGGGGTCCGCCAAAATTCGAATCTGTCGCTGGCGGACTCTATTGGCGTCTAGATGCCAAACTATAATATGTAGGGTGAAACGGATTTAACCATGTTAATCTACGCCTGAAGCTCTATCTGGACATTGATTTTCATGGAATTCGAAGGGGTCCACCAAAATTCGAATCTGTCGCTGGCGGACTCTATTGGTGTCTTATGCCAAACTATCATATGTAGGGTGAAACGGTTTTCACGAAGTTATTATACGCCTGATACTCTATCTGGACATTGACTTTCATGGAATTCGAAGGGGTCCGCCAAAATTCGAATCTGTCGCTGGCGGGCTCTATTGGCGTCTATATGCCAAACTATCATATGTAGGGTGAAACGGTTTTCACGAAGTTATTCTACTCCTGATACTCTATCTGGACATTTATTTTCATGGAATTCGAAGGGGTCCGCCAAAATTCGAATCTGTCGCTGGTGGACTCTATTGGCGTCTAGATGCCAAACTATCATATGTAGGGTGAAACGGATTTAACCATGTTAATCTACGCCTGAAGCTCTATCTGGACATTTATTTGAATGGAATTCGAAGGGGTCCGCCAAAATTCGAATCTGTCGCTGGCGGACTCTATTGGCGTCTATATGCCAAACTATCATATGTAGTGTGAAACGGGTTTCACGAAGTTATTCTACGCCTGATACTCTATCTGGACATTGATTTTCATGAAATTCGAAGGGGTCCGCCAAAATTCGAATCTGTCGCTGGACTCTATTGGCGTCTAGATGCCAAACTATCATATGTATGGTGAAACGGATTTAACCATGTTAATCTACGCCTGAAGCTCTATCTGGACATTGATTTTCATGGAATTCGAAGGGGTCCGCCAAAATTCGAATCTGTCGCTGGCGGACTCTATTGGCGTCTATATGCCAAACTATCATATGTAGGGTGAAACGGTTTTCACGAAGTTATTCTACGCCTGATATTCTATCTGGACATTGATTTTCATGGAATTCGAAGGGGTCCGCCAAAATTCGAATCTGTCGCTGGTGGACTCTATTGGCGTCTAGATACCAAACTATCATATGTATGGTGAAACGGATTTAACCATGTTAATCTATGCCTGAAGCTCTATCTGGACATTGATTTTCATGGAATTCGAAGGGGTCCGCCAAAATTCGAATCTGTCGCTGGCGGCATATACGCCCGTTCTAAATATTGGCGTCTATATGCCAAACTATCATATGTTTGGTGAAACGGTTTTCACGAAGTTATTTTACGCCCGATACTCTATCTGGACATTGATTTGCATGAAATTCGAAGGGGTCCGCCAAAATTAGAATCTGTCGCTGGTGGACTCTATTGGCGTCTAGATGCCAAACTATCATATGTAGGGTGAAACGGATTTAACCATGTTAATCTACGCCTGAAGCTCTATCTGGACATTGATTTTAATGGAATTCGAAGGGGTCCGCCAAAATTCGAATCTGTCGCTGGCGGACTCTATTGGCGTCTATATGCCAAACTATCATATGTAGGGTGAGACGGTTTTCACGAAGTTATTCTACTCCTGATACTCTATCTGGACATTGATTTTCATGGAATTCGAAAGGGTCCGCCAAAATTCGAATCTGTCGCTGGTGGACTCTATTGGCGTCTAGATGCCAAACTATCATATGTAGGGTGAAACGGATTTAACCATGTTAATCTACGCCTGAAGCTCCATCTGGACATTGATTTTAATGGAATTCGAAGGGGTCCGCCAAAATTCGAATCTGTCGCTGGCGGACTCTATTGGCGTCTATATGCCAAACTATCATATGTAGGGTGAGACGGTTTTCACTAAGTTATTCTACTCCTGATACTCTATCTGGACATTGATTTTCATGGAATTCGAAAGGGTCCGCCAAAATTCGAATCTGTCGCTGGTGGACTCTATTGGCGTCTAGATGCCAAACAATCAGATGTAGGGTGAAACGGATTTAACCATGTTAATCTACGCCTGAAGCTCCATCTGGACATTGATTTTCATGGAATTTGAAGGGGTCCGCCAAAATTCGAATCTGTCGCTGGCGGACTCTATTGGCGTCTATATGCCAAACTATCATATGTAGGGTGAAACGGTTTTCACGATGTTATTCTACGCCTGATACTCTATCTGGACATTGATTTTCATGGAATTCGAAGGGGTCCGCCAAAACTCAAAAACTCTATTTGGCGTCTAGACGCAAAACTGTCATATGTAGGGTGGAACGGATTTCACCACGTTCATTAACGCTTAAAACTCTATCTGGACACCGATTTTCATGAAAATCGAAGGGGTCCGCCAAAACTCGAATATGTCGCTGGCGAACTCTATTTTTGGTTTAGACGCCAAACTATCATATGTAGGGTGAAACAGATTTCACCATGTTGATTTACATGCTCTTGTCTATCTTTCTGTAGAGTTGTAGATGATTCTGAGGGGTCCGCGAATCTGTCGCTGAATGTGAATGTGAATCTGTCGCTGTTTTCACACACGTTCACAGAAGCACTTCCAGACTGCTTCAGGGGCACATCACATCTGTTTGTTTTCATTTCAGTTTTATTTGTCTCATGCGCCACTATTGAAACACATCCACTAGCGCTTTCGCCGCTTCTGCGATTTTCCACTAGCAGAAATAGCCTCTCCACAGGGTCCACGGTTCCGATCATGGCGTATTCCCATTCCCACCCCGCGGCATCCTTTGATCCTTGCGACACCGCGCTTGGGTGGTGGCCACCTTGCGGCGAAACTGCGAACTAAAAACGTACACGACGCGCCGTCCGCTAATGCACGCGCTGCGGTGGTAGCGGGGATCACGCCGGCTGCTAAATGCGTATTTTACCAAATTGTTACTGTTTAGGTGCCTGATATGGTCCTCAAAGTATTTCTGAAGACATTTTGCGTCGCCCGAAGTGCAGCACACGGCCGTAACGATGATAGATCAAGAGTTATTCACCTGCGATACTGTGTTCGAATCAAGACCGTTAAAAAGGTCCGATCTATATTAGACGTCGTTTACTCGCCCTGCACGCAGCGCGACGCCCTCCCAAACCCCCTGTTCCCACTCGACTCCCCCCAAGGCCGTATAAGAGGACTCCCCGACGCCCCGACGCAGCAGGATCCCACCCCCAGCGGCCGCCAACTTCCGGCGCGTGCTACAGCGCACGTGCGTTTTTGCGCCGGGCACCTTCGTCGCGCGCGGCCGATGAACAATTCTCAATACATCCACCCCATGATCTCAAAGATGATACACATCAACTAAACATCAAACCCCAATCAACTCACTAGCGCACAACACAAATTCAAACGTAGTCTTCACAGCACAGCCGCTGCGGAGGATGCCTGTCACGCTCACTCCGTCGCAGAGGCGGCTCCGGTGGATTCGCTTCCGACTCGCTACCCGACTCGCTACCCGATTCTCGGTCGCCGTGCACCGGAACGTAGTGGCGGCTCGTCACTGTCACGGTTGTCAGAACTCGTTCGCGAGTCACTGCCTGTCGCCACACCGTCATGGCGCCGTCGGAGACACCGCACGTGTCATGGCAGTGCGTCCACTTCCACTACCTGTGTAGACACAATACCGGTCACCAACCCCCTCCGAGACTGTTCGGTACACCGCGCTCCCCGCCGTCTCACCCACACAGCGTCGCCCACTTCGTAGGTCACGGCGGCGCCGGGCGGCGCAATGTCCGGCTCAGCTCCGGCGCGTATCCGGCTGATCAGCGGCCGGCCGCACACAGTCTCGCACCTCATATCTGTACAGTCCCCCGGCAGGGGAGCTCGCCCCGTCACTCCCGTCACGGGGCGTCACATTGTACAGATGTAGAGCCTCCGGGATCGAACAGCGTTTCCGGGCGGCAATCACTTTCACAGTCCGATGAACACGCTCCACAATCCCGTTTCCTCCCGACTCGTACACCGCCTGAAACCGCAGCTCTACTCCCCACTTGGCAGCGAGCGCAGCGAACCGCTGACTGCGGAAGACCGTGTCATTATCCATCAAAATCTCCCCTGGCGCCCCACGCTCGAGGAAGAGCTGCTCGAGGTGGGTGACGACCTCGTTGGCATCGGCGTGGCGCAGCGGGCGCCACACACAGAACCGCGACGGCCCACAGTCGATAATAGAGAGGTAGCTCCGTCGCTGATAATGCGTGACGTCGATGGCGACGCGCTCCCACGTCGCGGCCACGCCGCCACCGCACCGGCGCCGGGTCGATGCGGCGACACACGTCACATCTCTCTAACACCGCTCGCACCTCTGCCCGCGTGACGTCACACGACACGTCACGGCGCGCGAAGAACAACGTCCGTCGGATGCCGGGGTGGCCCGCCCGCTCGTGCGCCGCCCGGACCGACGCACTGAGCGTGTCTCCCTCGGTGACGTTAGCGCGCGTCGCACCACAGACAGCCGCCACCGTCTCCCCGGGGCGACGTGCTGCCTTACCGCTGGGGCGGCCTCCTCAGCTCCCACCGGCGTGCCTGCCGTCACCTCCACGTCACGCATCCACGCCTTAGGTACACGCGTCAGCGCATCAGCTGGGTTCTTCTCAGAGCGGACTAGCGTGACTGTCACGCTCAGCTCCAGCACTTCTGCAAGCTGCCGGATGATGCCCACGCGTCGACGGATGAGCATTTCCCCAGCCGCGCGCGTTCGGAGGCGCGCGCGGCCGCTCAGGGCGTCGACGACCCAGCGATGCACCGCGGCCGAGTCCGTCCTCAGGTCGACTTCTCTCGCCCCCCAGGCGATGGCCAGATTTAGCCCGCGGATGGTGGCGTCCAGCTCCGCCATGTTGATGTGATCTGCAGCAGATCCCTCAGGTCGCAGCCAACAAGCATCTTCCATTACGCCGCCATCCGGCGTCTCGACGATGACACCGGCCGCGATCGACCTAGCGTCGGTCCAGACGATGGCGCGGTCTCCTGTCCAGCACCACCGGCCGCGCGCTGGGTCTGCGGCTGACAGCCGCTCACACACGTGGATGATCTGGGCGTGCAGGGTCTCGTCATCCGTGACGTCATCCCAGCCGCTGGTCACTGCGTTCGCACGCCTTTTCAGCCATGCAGGCTGGCTGCCGCGAACACTCCGCGGCGAGTGACGCGTTCCGGCGGCGCGGCGATGGTGCTGTCTCGTGACCACAGGAGCTCGCCAGCCACCTGCTGCACGCGCAGACCGAGCATCCAGGTCCCGTCTTCCGCTCGCGCCGGCGGCTTGCATTCCAGCCCGAAGCGACCGAAATGCTCCACCACGCGCTCCGCACTCACCACTTCTTCGTCCACAAGCAGGTCATCTACGTACGGGCACACGGCCCGTTCCACCTCGGAGTCCTGTGACAGGACGGTCCTGACCACTGCCTTCATCACAGATGGCGCCACATTCAGGCCGAATCCGAGCCGCGTCAGACAGTACCGTTGACCGCGGATTATCACCGTCTGGTACGGCCACAGGCGCCGGTCCAGCCGCAGCTACAGGTAGACCCGCTGGAGATCCACGATGGCGACTCGCCGGCCGTGGCGGCGCCACTTGCGGAGGTATTCAGCGCACACATCGGCGTCCGCGGTGTACGCCACCACGTGGCTGTTAAGTTCACGCATGTCGAGCACTGGCCTCACCTTGCTGGCCTGAGGCACAGCCATCAGGGGGACCAGCCCGAGCGGCGGCCCGTCTTCGGCCTCGTTGTACGGCCGCAGCCAACCGTTCCGCAGCCAGGTCTCCAGCTCCTCATCGTAGAGCTGTCGCGCGGAGGAGGCCACCCGGTACTCGGCTACGCGATTGACGAGGCACGCTGGTCCGACGCCGTCCGCCCACTTCCATGCGACAGTCCACGCACGACTGTGGGGGTCGGACTCGGCCTTAAAGTCCTTTTCGTCCACGCACAGTGTCATCCCAGCCGCTCCACCGGTCGCGGGATATCGCCCAGCCGCTCCACCGGCCGCGGGAGGCCGCCCAGCCGCTCCACCGGCCGCGGGGGTCCGCCCAGCCACTTCACCGGTCGCTCCACCGGTCGCTCCACCGGTCGCAGGGGGCTGCCCAGCCGCTCCACCAGCCACTCCATCGGCCGCGGTGATCTGCCCAGCCGCTCCACCGGTCGCAGGGGGCTGCCCAGCCGCTCCACTGGCCGCGGGGCCAAGTCGGACGTCCGCCGGCGTCCGGGCGCTCATACCGCCCAGAGCAGCGATGCCGCTCATACCGATCACTAAGTCCACTCCCATCGGCCGGACCGCCACCACCAGGGCCGAGAGTCGCCGGGCGCCCCACGCTCACTACTGTCACCTGGCCGGCGCCCCGGCACTCGAGCGTGTCGCCTCCCATCGTCGTCATAACGACGCGACGCGGCGTCCACCGATTACACCGCCCTTCATGCACGATGTTGTCCATACAACCGGTGTCAACCAGCACATCACACGGCTGGCCATCCACCGCCATCTGCAGCACTGGAGGCCAGCGACGAAGGCGCAGGCGAGTGCGCAGTCCGGCACACCGCCGAGGAGAGTCGCCAGCCGCTTCAGGTCAGCCAAATAAACATCAGCAGACTCACCTGGCTGAAGACGCCTGCTTGAAAACGCATCATACGCCGCGTACTGATCGAGCGCAAATGCTGCGAACAGGGCAGTTCGCACGGGATCCAGCGAGCCGCGTTCCTCGGCTGGCAGCTGCGACCATACGGCAAATGCTCCGCCGGTTAGACGCAGGGGAAGGACTGTGACAGCTGCAACTCCACGATGCTCACACAGCAGCTCGGCCCGCGAGCACCACGTCGGTCGTACCATCGAACTCCGTGATGATTCGGGCGTCGAATGCAACAGGCGCAACTGGGACTGCTGACACCGCATCGTCTCCAGGCATGTTAAAGCCGAAATAGCTTGTGTTCGAATCAAGACAGTTCAAAAGGCCCGATCTATATTAGACGTCGTTTACTCAGCCCTGCACGCAGCGCGACGCCCTCCCACACCCCCTGTTCCCACTCGACTCCCCGACGCAGCAGTATTTTATCTACCGTGGACGCAGCAGGATCGTCCTCTATCACCCTGGCAGGATCCCCCCACCCAGCGGCCGCCAACTTCCGGCGCGTGCTACAGGGCACGTGCGTGTTTGCGCCGGGCACCTTCGTCGCACGCGGCCGATGAACAATTATCAATGAAGATACCTGCCGTGGTCGCTCGCCGGTCACAGCCCATTGGCTTACTTTTGAAATGTGAAATTGTCGTTCTCTCATCCATGATATAATACCATTGATGTTAGTGCTCTATGAGTGTGATTCCAAGGCCATATATAATTGGTAGCTTTTGGGACTAGGAAGCGTGGTTACATAACGTCATTGGAACTAGGTCACAGACACCTCTTTTGCGGTGTGAACAAATTGCGAAAATTATGCTGATGTATCGATACAAATATACCCTACAACGATCATGTGTTTAGCGTGTTAGTCGATAAAGAATGAATAGTCGCGCCAAGGGGATGCATAGAATAGGGGTTCCAAATAAACAGACTGGTTATTGATTCAACTTTTTTGGAACGATTCAATCATGATTCATTTTGGAAGCTGAATGATTCAATCACCGTTCGATTCACGGATACAATTTTTTGAATTGATTCCTTCCGATTCAAAGAATAAAAACATATTTTAATTGATTCACGTTTGATTTAACATTTAAATATATGAGGCGAATTTATGTCAAATCAATACAAATGGAAACATGCATATATATGATCATTAAAACATTGTTACAGCAATAGTATTTCAGTATAAATTAATGTAGCCACTGGGACTGCATGTATTTGCACAATTTACCAGTGTACTTGAATCGTTAAAGCTTTTGATTCAATCAGTCTTGATTTGATGCGGGTTTTGATTCAATCACGATTCATGAATTGAAAAGATCTGGTGATGAATCAATTATGTTTTGTTTGATTCAATGCATTTTGATTGAACGATTCCAATTGATTCAATCAGTGTCGAATCAATAACCAGTCTGGTCTCAAAGCGTCGTTCCCCGGACGTGGACGTCATGCTAGGCAAGATTACTTTACTAATATGCAGTAGATGCTAGGGTCTGGTAATGACGATCCCTTTGTCGTTCGTTGCCTCGCGTCCAGCGTCAGTCAAGGTAACTTAATAACAGTATACGCCAGTATACGCCATCCGCTTCACGCCTTTATCTCCGAACGAGACTAACAACTAAACGCCTTCAGACTCAGCGGAGTTCACAGTGAGAGTGGCGGACGCCAAAAGACATCTGCCATCCGTCCTTTTGCCGGACGCCAGGCCGACTGATCGAAGTCGAAATATGGTAGCCATTGGCAGATCCGCCAGCCGAGCTAGCGGATGCGCCAGGCTTCCAAATGTAGGTGCCGAAAGTGGCGCTCTATATTCATAACTGCGTTTTTGTTGTGGGATTTTGTTTGTATGTTGACGTTTGGTTGATGTGTTACCCGCGAGTTACTGGGGGGCTATTTTTTGCCCCCCCCCCCTCCTGTTATTTTGCAATAACTCCTTAACGAACACCGGTATCGTCACCAAACTGGCAGTACCTTCGCTCACATCAATTCTACACATGTTGGCAAAAGGAAAATAATGAGGTTATGATAAGTCAACCGGGAATGACGTCAGAGTGAAATAATGGTTTGCGGAAAACGCTGTCAAAGGTACGATGTTTGATATAAACTTAATGGTTTAACATCAAATTACTGACAATAGACCGGGCTATCCAACTGCTATCTCGGATTTTTGAGTTTTTTTAATTCAAAATTTTGAGAAATCCAAATACATTTTTTTTAAAACAAACTTTTCAAGAAAAATCAGAATTATCAAGAAAACGGAATATATGTGATCGAGACGTGTGCGGTGAATATGTGTACCAAATTTGAAGTCGATATCTAAAATAAATGTCAATCAGTTCATAGTCGGGTTGTTTTATGAAGAAAGGACATTTTCAAATGAGCATGTTGAACAATGTTGTTGTATTTATACCACTGGTGCATCTGTGTAAGCACAGCACTGGACTATACCACGCTTGGATTGGCACGCTCCACAGATGGCGACTCGCTCGCTCGTCGTTTTTGGCGCTGCGTGACGCGCTGCTGCTGCTGCCTTCAACTGCTGAGAGGAGCTTGATGGATACTGACGGAGCGGCTAAATGCTGCACCAACTCATCGACGTTCTCAAACACTATAGGAATGTCCGCGGAAGTGAAGTGTCCAGGCTCCAGCCGGCTCTCGACGGCGGCAGGAACCGCAGCGGCAGCGGGAGCGGTCAGGTCACCGGCGGCATGAGCGGTCAGGTCACCGTCGGCAGGAGCGGTCAGGTCACCGTCGGCAGGAGCGGTCAGCCACCGGCGGCGGGAGCGATCGAGGCGGACGTCCTGAGCATGCCATGGACATCGGAAGCCGCCAGGGCAGCAGGAACTGAGCGGGTCCGGAAATGGGCGGACGAGACGTTCCTGAAAGTTTTAGAAATGGTTCAGACCTAAAAAGCACGCATACAAAAACGTCACCGCCAACGACAGCAGGGCAGGGCAGGGCAGGGCAGGGCAGGGCAGGGCAGGGCAGGGCAGGCCAGGGCAGGGCAGGCCAGGGCAGGGCAGGCCAGGGCAGGGCAGGGCAGGGCAGGGCAGGGCAGGGCAGGGCAGGGCAGGGCAGGGCAGGGCAGGGCAGGGCAGGGCAGGGCAGGGCAGGGCAGGGCAGGACAGGACAGGACAGGACAGGACAGGACAGGACAGGACAGGACAGGACAGGACAGGACAGGACAGGACAGGACAGGACAGGACAGGACAGGACAGGACAGGACAGGACAGGACAGGACAGGACAGGACAGGACAGGACAGGACAGGACAGGACAGGGCAGGGCAGGGCAGGGCAGGGCAGGGCAGGGCAGGGCAGGGCAGGGCAGGGCAGGGCAGGGCAGGGCAGGGCAGGGCAGGGCAGGGCAGGGCAGGGCAGGGCAGGGCAGGGCAGGGCAGGGCAGGGCAGGGCAGGGCAGGGCAGGGCAGGGCAGGGCAGGGCAGGGCAGGGCAGGGCAGGGCAGGGCAGGGCAGGGCAGGGCAGGGCAGGGCAGGGCAGGGCAGGGCAGGGCAGGGCAGGGCAGGGCAGGGCAGGGCAGGGCAGGGCAGGGCAGGGCAGGGCAGGGCAGGGCAGGGCAGGGCAGGGCAGGGCAGGGCAGGGCAGGGCAGGGCAGGGCAGGGCAGGGCAGGGCAGGGCAGGGCAGGGCAGGGCAGGGCAGGGCAGGGCAGGGCAGGGCAGGGCAGGGCAGGGCAGGGCAGGGCAGGGCAGGGCAGGGCAGGGCAGGGCAGGGCAGGGCAAGGCAAGGCAAGGCAAGGCAAGGCAAGGCAAGGCAAGGCAAGGCAAGGCAAGGCAAGGCAAGGCAAGGCAAGGCAAGGCAAGGCAAGGGCAGAGCACAGAGGACGGGGGGTGGCGGCGATCCCCCAGCGGCGCCCCCCCCCCCGCCCGGCGGGGGCGCCGAGCCGCCCAGAGAGGAGCGCCGAGCGGCACGGAGATGGGCGCCGAGCTACGCGGACAGTGCGCCGAGCGAACCGCAGAGGGGCTGTGAGTTGCCTAGGGAGGGACGGACGCCGAGCGGCCCGGGAGCGCCATGCAGTCCGAACAGGGGCGCCGAGCTGCCCGGAGGGGGCACCGAGCAGCCCGAGCATGCAGTCCGGAGTGAATCAATCCACTATGTAACACTTTGGGGCTGGTTCAGTTACAACTTAGACAAAAATTAGTTTCACAACAATCATGGGTGGGGCTTTTCTCAGCCCGAGCCTCTCCTGGATACAAATCCAAGAGTTCTGTCTCTGTTGTGTGTCGTGATATGATGCATGCGCTTTTAGATATAGCCATGGAAATTTTTCGACCTCAACTATTAATTCATTAATTTTCTGTTCAGAAAACCAGAAAAATTAAGAAAAAAATCGGACCACAGGGCCCAAAGCAGACTTGTGCTTGATTCCGTTTCAGCGGAATCAATTACAATTTCATGCCAATCCAGATGGGTTTCCAATTGATATTTCACTAGGGCCATCAATTTCGAACCCGATTCCAGGGCACTCATTCCGAATCTGATTCCATTGATTTCAATTTGATTCCACTCTGGATAAAAATGTCAGATTTTACACACATTTTGTACAAACGACTCAAAGGACACAAATAGCAATATTAAATGTATTACAGGTATACCTGGCAGGCACCTGGGAATGCTGGCGCCCCGCCAGCATTCCCAGGTGCCTGCCAGGTATACCTGTGTAATACATTTAATATTGCTATTTGTGTCCTTTGAGTCGTTTGTACAAAATGTGTGTAAAATCTGACATTTTTATCCAGAGTGGAATCAAATTGAAATCAATGGAATCAGATTCAGAATGAGAGCCCTGGAATCGGGTTCGAAATTGATGGCCCCAGTGAAATATCAATTGGAAACCCCTGGAACTCCCTGTGCAGTGTGCATGTCGGAGGGACCCCTGAGCAAGTAAGCAAGCCAACAAAACAGCCAGCACTGTCTCTTACAAGGTCGAAAGGTCCCATGAGCAGGCTGGAGGGTCCCTGGACAGACCAGAGGGCCTCTGGGAAGCTCAAGGAACATTGTTATGTTACCTTGACACTCAAAACATTGTCAACATTCAGTTGGGTGAACTATGGTAATCTGGACCCATTTTTGGAACGTTCCATTTTTGGAACACTGTACCCAAAAATGGAAACGCTACTTCCAAAAATGGGTATGCTCGCTCCAAAAATGGGTACACTCGTTCCAAAAATGGGTACACTCGTTCCAAAAATGGGTATGGAAATAGACCTTCATGACTAAACGTGATCCACACATTGATTGGTGTGCCAACGCATTGTGCCAATGACGTCATCAGATTCAGCACCCTGGACTTTATTGATAGCATGAGCATTACAAAAATCCAAGGTTTCTTTCAAATTTTATTGGAAGTTGCACGATCTCAGGCAACACTTTTTTGTCGCCCTGAGATTGTGCAATTTCAATCAAATTTGGAAGACACAATGGATTTCTGTAATGCACATGTTGTCAATAGAATCAAGTACTGAGCTTGATGACGTCATTGGCACAATGCGTTGACACACCATCAATGTGTGGATCACATTTAGTCATGAAGGTCGATTTCCGTACCCAATTTTGGAATGAGTACCCATTTTTGGAAGTAGCGTACCCATTTTTGGAAGCACTGTTTCCATTTTTGGGTAGTGTTCCAAAAATGGGTCCAGATTACCATAGTTCACCTGACTGACATTGTTATGTTACATTTGACGAGCATATCTAATGTGACTAACATGGTCGCTCATTAATCATAGTAAGATGGTAAATATACTCAATTTTGGTAATTGTACCACATAAGTTTGATCAGGATGAAAAATACCCTCCAGTGACGTCAGCAAGCTTGCTGCACCTCCCGCCACTTGTTCAGGCCTGTCACACTACCCAGGGTGATAGAGGACACACCTACAGTGCTGTGTATGGAAGTGTGACGCCTGCTCCACCAATACCCAACTTTACTTTGTTCTCCACAAAATTCACAATGTTATCGCAACATTGTCAAAACATAAAATTCCAGCTTTATTTTTGATGTTACATTATCTGTAAGCAGGGACATCACACAACCTGATGTTATAATGTCATCCTGGTAGTCTACAGAATCATCCTACTTTTTTTTCTTTTCTTTTTTAATTTACCCGCCCCTGTAGCTCAGTGGGAGAGCGCTGGACTTCTGACCTATCCCGGTAGTGGCAGCCCGGGGTCGAGTCGCTTCGGCGCTCGCTATTTGCTCCTGACTGGGATGGCCTGCGGCCGGTGGCAGCGGTCGCACTCAAGGTCAGGTGACGTCAGTCAGCGGGGCGGACCGTGTCCAGGTATGTCGGGCACGTAAAACTTTCGTCTCTAAATTCTGCCGGCCAACAAGAATTGCGCGATCGGGTGGTGAGGTCAGGACCTGTGCAACAAGCTATGCTTAGCGCGGGGACTGACCTCGGAAATCCATCCATTCAAAACATTCGGACTAAATTTATTAAAATTAAAAAAAAAAAAAATCCTAACATTTGAAGTGCCATCCAATTGGCACATTAGTGCAAAAAATCACCCCAACACCTAGCCACCATGTGCCACCAGTGCACAACAAATCATGATGGATTTTCCATGCCATTCAGTTTATAAACTTCACTTACGAGAGAAAAAAAAATCACAAAGTTATGTGCGCACCATAACACAGATTATTCCCTCTCTCCAAAAAACGCCTTGAATACCACACCAGAGCGGCAATTGTTGCAAACATAACTTAAATACAGTATCCTAGCACACACCAAACACAAAACCGACGGATCCTCCACACGCCAAATCTCCAACACTGCTGAACATTCAAAGTGGCGGACGCCAGCCGCAATCAGCTGTTGCGATCCGGCACTTCGACGGTTGGCAGACGCGTGTTTCGCTCAGTTCACACCGCGCGAGGGTTCCGGCACCCGCCGGTCCGCCAAAATACTGGCAGATTGGCGGATCCGTCAGTGTTTTGGCGTCCGTCAAAGCGCAGTGCCAACTCCCCTTCAGAGGATTGGTCGGGTTCTCGACCAATGCTAGTGTACTTTGTGAGAGCCTGCACTGTCATGATGTTCAACAAAGGGGAAAGGCTGAAGCACGGTACTTTGAAGAAGGGGATGGCCTAAAGGGAAGCCTGTTAGGCCGAGTTCAATATAGCCAAGATATGCACAAGGCCACGCGATCAACCTCGCATTGGTCGCATTGGTCTGTTTTCGTGGGCGTCTGTTTTCTAAGGATAAATTGACGTGCATAAGTCGGGCCTCGAATCGCTATCCTATTGGCTGAGAGTTATGACGTAATGGGACTAGAAATGTCACAGTACTGAGATAGCGATGACATCCCTTGTCCCCGTTTGTGAGCCCCTTTCTTGTGTGGGAGCCGTGAGAGGGGAATGTGGAATTTGTGACACGGATCTGGCCACATTTGGGTAGGTAAGCTGGTATTCTAAGTTGACGTTTAAAAATTGCATTAAATTCACGTTGGGATATTTTACTTTCTATTGGCTTTAGGAATACTGTGGTTGATGGGCACAGGTTGGAGCAAATTCAAGTAATGACGTGTCAGTCGCCATATCAGTATCATGACTAGCAAAAACAGCAACAAATATGTTGGGGGGAAAATGTTAACTATGCATAATTTTGTTTTGTAGGAATGAGGAAACTGGATTTGTCAAACAAATATTCATATTTGGAGTTGGTGCAAATCTGAGGACTTTCCCCAACTTAATGCAATTTTTTCCAACCCTAAATATATCACATTTCAATTTGTATTGCTTTCAGGGAGTCACCAGTGACCAGTCTGAGGTCCAGGGGCAATTGTTGCCCTGCTTTCCCCCTGCATCAATGCCTATGGTACTGGTACTGATGAGGAAGACATTTAAAAGAGATTGAACTTTGTCCTTCAGTTGGTTGCTTGCAAAACAAAGCATCAGTTGCAGTGATGTTTCAGTCTTTTTTCTCTCATATGATTCAGGATTGGGTAATGGTGAGGCTGGCATCACTGTCGCAGCCAGGCAATACAATCGAGGTTACTATTACTGTTGGTCTGGAGTATGGGAAGCTTTATGACGTCACCAGATTCTGGCTATGAGCGAATCTTAGGCTGACCCGATCAGACTTAATGGCTATGAGCAGTAGGTTTCGTCCCGATCAGACTTAATGGCTACAAGCTGTAGGCTGACCCGATCGGTCTTAATGGCTACAAGCTGTAGGCAGACCCGATCAGACTTAATGGCAGGGTTAGGTTAGATTAGGTTAGTTTCACCTTCAGTAAAACATCAATATTTCAATAATCAAGTGATGAAATAAACCCAGAACCACAGAATCAGCAAGTAAAAATATGAAACTATGCACAGTATATGAAAGCTACCTTTAAAAAAATAATGAACGTGCATTCAATGATCTACTGCAATCAACAAATTGATTACGGGCATCTGAAAATTACGGCGGCGATCAACTTTTTTAATTGTGAAAACAGCTGGCTAATCAATATATTATGTTAACTTATACTGAAAATGTTATAATGTGAATGTTATACTGGAAAAGAAAGCTGAAAATCAAATAATATTAATAATTAATCAAGATGGAATCATCTGATAAATAACTAATTCACTAGGAAGCATAACAAATGACCTTGAATTGATGAATTTAGGAAATACTTTGTATTTGTATTCAGAAAGACACAAAGACACAGTCGGTGGACACTGGAACAACATTTTTTGGGTAGATCAATAATTTTTCTTTCTTTTCCAACAAAAACATGATGTACATAGGCTTTCTTTCAATGTACACGTCCTACACAACATGTTTCAGTGTGGTGATGTACCAAAATAAATAAAAATATTTATTGCATGCCCATATTAGGGCATTGCTCCACCCACTTTGATAAACTTTTTGATCAATCAACTTTTTGATTGCCTCCCTCTAGTTTGCCCAACTGATATGGTGACGTCATAAAGCTTCCCTATGACTCCAGACCAACAACAGTGATAGTAACCTTGAACCTTGATTTTATTGCCTGGCCACGTCAGTGACGCCAGCCCCACTGTTATCCAGGATTATACCTATCTGTCTCCAACCTTTCCACTTTCAAATCTTAGCTTGATACACTGGCGCTAATTATGCCTATTATATTATAATTTATTTATATCAATTTCAGTGGATAGATCCTTGTGAGAGCTCTCAACAGGTTAAAGGTTTGATTGTTGTATATGATGAAATTCACATCTGGAGCCCCTTTAGTTCAATTTTCACTTATATTGGTTTTTGCTTATTTTTGTTTCGATATCTATAAAACGATCGCCACTATGGAGATGTTATGTGGTGTTATGTAAAACGGCGCACATAAGACGATACAATTACGGCCACATCATGCAAGATAGAAAGACAAGTTTTGTACAGCACGTTCTTGCCACTCTGAACTTTATTATGTGCAAGTTTCGTAGCTCTAAATTGATATCTTCTTTAAAAAAATGGCCATCGGCCATCATCGAAAAACATGATGGCCGTCCAGTTTCTGTTTGGCTGCTGCTATCAGCGTGCACAAGCTGTTTTGTTGAATTGATATTGGCCAGCGCTAACAATATGCTAGCAGTTTAATAGATAGTTGCAGTGCTTCTAGTAGCGGAAGCCCTCTGGAATCTACCCGATAACGTGCCCATAAATTCACAGAGTCGGTTGCAGGGCCATTACTCGTCCCTTTGTCAGCCTGTGGGCCCTTACGTTCAGTCTGAGGGGCCTTTGGTTGGCATGAGGGGCCCACGGTCGAGTTTAGGGGATCCTCCAGCACCCCGAAGGGGAACTTGGTCGGCCTGATGGTACCACAGTCATCCTGAGCGGTCCTCGGTCGGCTTGAGAGGGCCTCGATCGGCCTGAAGGAGAACTCGGTTGGCATGAGCGGGTCCCCTGTCGGCCCTCGTTCGGCATAAAGGGCCCTTAGATGGTTTAACCCTCGCCCGGGTAGGGCAAAATCACTACGTGGCAGGGGGGGTACGACCCCCCCTTAGCGTTTCGCCCCTAATTGAGCTAGAGCTTCGATTAAAAAACGAGCGTGTTGCTTGTGACGAGAGGGAGCCGCTGATACGAATGTTAAGGTCTTGGATCATTAGGTGACCTCTGAGGTCAATGACCAATGACCAAAGTCAATGACCCAAAAGTCATGCAAATTGTAAATGCGTATAATTTAAATGTTTTCGAGCTAGAATCGTGAATGAGTATATCATAATGCTTAATGGGTGCCAAATTTGAAATCAGTGTCACAAAATTTCCTAGAAACTGCCAAATTCCAAAAAGGTCAGGTCAAGCCTTCTGAGATCAGTGACCTCGGTTGATCTGTGGAAGCTCATGACCCCAGTGGAACATTAATTATGTAAAATGTATCCTAAATTTGAAATCAGGGTCACAAACTGTACTAGAAACTGCCAGAAGCCAAATAAGGTCATCTGAGGTCATCGGAGGTCAATGACCTCGGTTGACCTTTCAATAGGTCAATCGAGGTCACAATCTCAGTGGAAACCACAACTGTCATGTGGAAACACCTGTGCATATGCTCCTGAACAACAAACACTCGGAAACTGCACAAGTTACAAGTATCGATACTACGGGACGCCAGTTGCGTCTGACATGACATTGAGAAACAGGTCATAGGTCATGTAGGTTAAAAGTTTTAAAAAAAATCCAACTATGTGTCAAATTGTTCAAAACTAGGGTACTGAAAATTTCATCGCAATCGGTTGGAAACTACGAGAGTTATTTCTGAAAAACCTAGGGGTGGCATCCACCCCCACCCCTCTACCCGGACGAGGGTTAACCCTATGTGTAACAGGCTCCTGGCTACCCCTATTTGTAACAGGGGGGGGGGGGGCGAATTCCCCCCCCCCCCCCGGAGATCTCGAGATCTACCCGTCCGATTTTCACAAATGAAACGGCGTTTGGTTCCCCTCAACACGATCTGCATTTCTTTTTTAAAAAAATCGCAATTTTTGATAGGGGGGCAACAGGGGTGCAAAAACTACAAATTGTAGTGGTATATGTGATCCAACACAGCTGTCATATGCTTATCAACCGATTTTAACACAACTAATGTGAATCGATAGAGATTTAACTGGAGATTGATATATTGCGATGACTTTTGAAAATTCAAAAATCATAGGCGTGTGCAGGTCACTCAATAAGTAAATGGTGTATAGGTGAAGTAAATGCGGAATAAAACTATTTTTTATGTTTTTTATAATTGAAATGGTATGTTATTGTGACATTAGACAAAACAGTTATAAATCATATTTTTGCCATAGGCGGTACCAGGTCAGTGAAAAAGGGAGGTCAAATAGGAACAAAATAGTAACTGCAGGCAAGTTGCTACCAGCACTATAAATCAGTTACTGATCGTAGATAGTTCCTTTTTGCATATTGTACTTCATCATAGGCACATCCAGGATCCAAACTGGGGAGGCGCAAGACCTTTTGATAAGCATATTATCCGCTTTTATGATACTAACTAGTCAACAGTGACTATTTCACTTACAACTTCAATTCACATTGCTTACCCCCCTTTCTACCCTACCTGGACTCGCCTATTATCTCATAATCGTTCTGAGAGTACCCTGTGGTGCGTGTTTCATCCGAAAACTGCAGTATGTTATGTCATTGTAGGCCCATGCATCTTAGTTTCCTTTCAATAATATGACCCCCTTTCTTCCATTCCCGAGCGCGCCTCTGCAAAAAAGAAGATTATATTCCCTCTTCTGGGCCTCACATGTGCATATATCATTATAAGTTAACCGTCTATTGCTCCGTAATCGCTGACATATCGTCATCACCATGCCAGTCACCCCCTTTTCATGTGCCTGAACACGCCCCTGCCACTCGATATGTAATACATTATGCAAATAAGGGAAAGAGAAGCTATCTTTTACATCTTGATGGCTATAAATGCTCCTTACATCGCTCTATTGGCTTTCCGCCAACATTGAATACTTCCTGGAACCCCCCCCCCTTTTTCAAGCCCCTGAAACCGCCTCTGCCATGTAATTTTTATGATATTTCATTAACATCAACGAATTTGCACTTGTTGCAATCACCGTAAACCGATGTAACTCCTTCATACTTGAGGCAGTTAGGAAGAAACTGTGAAGATCGCATTTCTGTATTATCGCCAAATGTCTCCGCCGAACCCTCCCAAAACCGTGCCCTGGAACCGCCTCTGTTCAGGTTAAGTACTTAACATTTTGACTCCAAATGCGGAATTCAATTCTAGGAAAAGTCCTAAATTTCATGGGCCTGTTCCCAGCCTTTCTGGAGATATCTGCGAAAAAAAAACATGAGAGGGGGGCGGAATCCGCCTCCCCCCTGTTACAAATAGGGTTAAGGCTCCTTCAGATATTTATAGGCCTGACAGAACCCTTGCCATGCCTGGGCGGACCCAGGCTGGTCTCGGAGAGGGCGATTGTCGATGCCTGAGAGGGCCGCACCTCCGGCCGTCACTGGCCGGGGGAGCGCCGTCACTGGCCGGAGGAGCGCCGTCACTGGCCGGAGGAGCGCCGTCATTGACCGGAGGGGCGCCGTCACTGGCCAGAGGGGCGCCGTCACTGGTCAGAGGGGCGCCGTCACCGGCCAGAGGAGCGCCTTCACCGGCCAGAGGGGCGCCGTCACTGGCCAGAGGGGCGCCGTCACCGGCCAGAGGGGCGCTGTCACTGGCCAGAGGGGCGCCGTCACTGGCCAGAGAGGCGCCTTCATTGGCCAGAGAGGCGCCTTCATTGGCCAGAGAGGCGCCGTCACTGGCCAGAGAGGCGCCGTCACTTGCCAGAGAGGCGCCGTCACTGGTCAGAGGGGCGCTGTCACTGGCCAGAGGGGCGCCGTCACTGGCCAGAGGGGCGTCGTCACTGGCCAGAGGGGCGCCGTCACTGGCCAGAGGGGCGTCGTCACTGGCCAGAGGGGCGCCGTTACTGGCCAGAGGGGCGCCGGCACTGGTCAGAGGAGCCTATATCCGCGCCTTCGGCGCGGAAATTGGTCTGCTTACTAGGCCCTTCCGCGCCTTCGGCTCGGAGGGGGGGGGGGCGTCCGGCTCCGCCCCCCTGTATCCGCCCCTGGACTACCACCCCTTCGAAACTCCGCCGTAAACAATGCGCCCTATACTCTGACGCACAGACGCCGGTCCGCTTCGAACGGCAGTCGATTATCAGCGCCTCTAGCGACGGGAAATTGATTGTGGTGCCCCATTCCCAAACCAAATTTCAAAACAATATCACATTTTTGCTGACTTATAGCTTCTAAAGTACCTATGGAGAACTCAAGACGGTTTGGGGGGGGGGGAGGGGACCAGCTACAAAAAAAATGAATGTCACTGCTGCATTTTTTAAGGCAAAATTGGTCCAGAAACATGCCTTTTTATTTAGATTTATCCATTTCTAATTTTGACCTCATGTGACCTGACGGCTAACCTTGACCTGAGCTTGACACTAACTTCACGTAAATGAAGTCAGGTGGTAAAATGACCATCACTATCGAATTATACGTGTAAAATAACCCATAAAACATATGTTGCCTGAATTTCTTATATATTTTGTTACAGTGACGTTTTGTGACCTGACCTTGACCTTTGCCAACAATCTCACTTTAGCTCAATTTCCCCATTGACTTATAATGAGGTCACGAAATTGACCCGACCTTGAGTCACCGATATAAAAAACGAGATATACGAATTGTAGGTAGGTACATATAACCTTATGAAATCCTGTAAGTTTGAAACCGATCGGCCAAAAACTGCGGCTGTGGTACAACCGCAAACGTTTTTTGAAGGTGGGGTCGCGTAACCTGACCTGAGATGACCCGAGGTCAACACTTTCACACTGTGGGTAATTGATGCCCGAACAGCTGTGCCAACAACGGCGGTGTGCAGCGCCGCCGTTTTCCCGCTATTTTCGAAAAACCTTAGGGGGGGGGGGGCGTCTCCCCGGCACGGCGAGAGTTAAAGTTTAAACATCTTAACTTTTACAGACAGTATGACACATGGGTGCCAATTGCCCACATTTTAGCTTTGTATTGATGCCATGCGTATGTATATTTGACTAATTTTGTGCTTGTTATGTATTTTGGTTTCAGAAACAATACTTTATGCTTTTTTACCCCAACAAAGTTGTTTTCTTCTGTGGGAAAAGATCTCCTTCAACCACATCTGTTGTTGATTATCTTTCTTGCTTATACGAAATGGATTGGATCAAATGTATTATTTGAATTTTATAAACAATGCTCATAAAATTGTTTACTTCCATAATATGTCTTGTGTCAATTTACTATCCATAATATTATTGCTTATCTGGCATTAAAATGCTGGTTGTTTTTACTCCGGCTGTTTTTGTACTGGTTGTTTTTACACCGAGGCCACCAAGTGGCATTTGTCGGAGACCTCTCCGACGGAGAGTGCGCAAGTTAATCATATGATCAGAGCTCGGCAAGAGCGGGCCAGTTTTTCAGGCTCTAAGCCTTGCGAAGTCCCGATCTTCTACTCTACTCTTAACCATACATTCTGTAGAAAATATTGTGTGCATCCAATGTGTTTCACTTAATAGCTGTTGTGTTTGTTTCAGGACAAGATAAATAATCAAAACGACGCATTTAGTTTATTGCTGAAATCGTGGGACAGCCAGACACACCTAGGACACTGGACGATACTCCGGACCTCCCACCGTTCTGAGTCACATCGGGCTCGTCGGTACCTCGCCTCACGCCGCCGCTTGGCGTGGCATGCTGCGTGCGCTGACCGGTCTGAGCCTACCCAGCCGGCGACTGAGCTCCACGCTGACCATGGGCGCCACAGTGAAGCAGCGATGCGACACGATCCGACAGTCGGCCGGGGACCGGCGTCACCACCGCGGCCTCCTGTTGGCCAACAACCTGCAAGTGCTGCTCGTCAGCGACCCTGAGGCGGACAAGGCGGCTGCCGCTATGGCCGTCCAGGTCGGCCACCTTTCTGACCCGAATGATATTGAGGGCTTGGCGCACTTCTGCGAACACATGCTCTTCATGGGCACCCAGAAGTACCCAAATGAGGCTGAATACACCAAGTTCCTCAACGACCACGGTGGCAGCAGCAACGCGTACACGTCCAACGACGAAA
>JAXIVJ010008539.1:7500-55137 GCA_036785665.1 Chirona hameri
ATATAAGTCAACATACACCAATACCGAGAACCATAGCACAGAAGCAAGACTGAGTCATTGGCCAGCCACTATTCGTAAAACCACAGACCTATAAACGGAGCAAAACCCTCAACAGTAGCATACGTGCAACACAACATATGTCCAATGCCTATGAAGGCGCCTTACCAACAATCTTTATGCTCATCCTAGTATTTAAGTGCCATGTTCTTATGTGATGCATACAACTTGTGTTCCCTACAACTATCACTTGACAACTACTGGCAACAACTAGCGGCCGTGCAGCACTCCTGTGCCTTCCACAACGTGGCATCACTTCGCCCTGTTCATCACTTCGCCCTGTTCATCACTTCGCCCTGTTCATCACTTCGCCCTGTTCATCACTTCGCCCTGTTCATCACTTCGCCCTGTGCATCACTTCGCCCTGTTCATCACTTCGCCCTGTTCATCACTTCGCCCTGTTCATCACTTCGCCCTGTGCATCACTTCGCCCTGTTCATCACTTCGCCCTGTTCATCACTTCGCCCTGTTCATCACTTCGCCCTGTGCATCACTTCGCCCTGTTCATCAGTTCGCCCTGTTCATCACTTCGCCCTGTTCATCACTTCGCCCTGTTCATCACTTCGCCCTGTTCATCACTTCGCCCTGTTCATCACTTCGCCCTGTTCATCACTTCGCCCTGTTCATCACTTCGCCCTGTTCATCACTTCGCCCTGTTCATCACTTCGCCCTGTTCATCACTTCGCCCTGTTCATCACTTCGCCCTGTTCATCACTTCGCCCTGTTCATCACTTCGCCCTGTTCATCACTTCGCCCTGTTCATCGCACCACTTCGGCTCTGATTCACAGGTTCTCTCTGGTTCCGCCGTGCTTGATATCCTAATCAAGACGATGGGGAACGGCGATAACTACGTGGTGAGCCACACGTACACCTGGTGTGACCCGCAAGGTCGCGAGGTCACTCCCCCACCCGATCTGCTGCACACCTCACGGGAGGGAGGCCACGACAGGAAGGTAAGCGTCGCGGCAGTTTAAACTCACGGCAGGGAGGCCACGACAGGAAGGTAAGCGTCGCGGCAGTTTAAACTCACGGCAGGGAGGCCACGACAGGAAGGTAAGCGTCGCGGCAGTTTAAACTCACGGCAGGGAGGCCACGACAGGAAGGTAAGCGTCGCGGCAGTTTAAACTCACGGCAGGGAGGCCACGACAGGAAGGTAAGCGTCGCCGCAGTTTAAACTCACGGCAGGGAGGCCACGACAGGAAGGTAAGCGTCGCGGCAGTTTAAACTCACGGCAGGGAGGCCACGACAGGAAGGTAAGCGTCGCGGCAGTTTAAACTCACGGCAGGGAGGCCACGACAGGAAGGTAAGCGTCGCCGCAGTTTAAACTCACGGCAGGGAGGCCACGACAGGAAGGTAAGCGTCGCGGCAGTTTAAACTCACGGCAGGGAGGGCACGACAGGAAGGTAAGCGTCGCCGCAGTTTAAACTCACGGCAGGGAGGCCACGACAGGAAGGTAAGCGTCGCGGCAGTTTAAACTCACGGCAGGGAGGCCACGACAGGAAGGTAAGCGTCGCCGCAGTTTAAACTCACGGCAGGGAGGCCACGACAGGAAGGTAAGCGTCGCCGCAGTTTAAACTCACGGCAGGGAGGCCACGACAGGAAGGTAAGCGTCGTGGCAGTTTAAACTCACGGCAGGGAGGCCACGACAGGAAGGTAAGCGTCGCCGCAGTTTCTCGCTCCATGTTGTGTTGTCCTGTTTTAATCTGCTCCCCGACCCTTCTTTCCCTTTCCCCTTTCCCCATTGTCTTCCCACACACACTCTCTCCACCTCCCTTAATGTCAATCGCCATCACTCCTTGCTATGCTTATCCTACCCTCCTTTCCGCCTTTCAACCTCCCATCAATCTTCCAGACTCCATGAATTTTAACGCGATGCCCTGTATTGCTCATCGCCGGCGGTCGCGCCATCCTCCGCCGACTCGCCCTCCGCCGAGCAGAATAATGCGGAAGCGGACCAGCGCGGCGGCATTGTTGAGCTGCATCCCGCCTGTATAATCAGACGGGCCGGGCCCCCGGGCCCCGGCCACCGCTGGCAGCTCTTACCGGTCTACCAGGCCACCCGCTGTCTCCGGCCGGGACCAGACCTACCCGGCCACCCGCTGTCTCCGGCCGGGACCAGACCTACCCGGCCACCCGCTGTCTCCGGCCGGGACCAGACCTACCCGGCCACCCGCTGTCTCCGGCCGGGACCAGACCTACCCGGCCACCCGCTGTCTCCGGCCGGGACCAGACCTACCCGGCCACCCGCTGTCTCCGGCCGGGACCAGACCTACCCGGCCGCCCGCTGTCTCCGGCCGGGACCAGACCTACCCGGCCACCCGCTGTCTCCGGCCGGGACCAGACCTACCAGGCCATCCGCTGTCTCCGGCCGGGACCAGACCTACCTGGCCATCCGCTGTCTCCGGCCGGGACCAGACCTACCCGGCCACCCGCTGTCTCCGGCCGGGACCAGACCTACCCGGCCACCCGCTGTCTCCGGCCGGGACCAGACCTACCAGGCGATCCGCTGTCTCCGGCCGGGACCAGACCTACCCGGCCACCCGCTGTCTCCGGCCGGGACCAGACCTACCAGGCCATCCGCTGTCTCCGGCCGGGACCAGACCTACCAGGACACCCGCTGTCTCCGGCCGGGACCAGACCTACCAGGCCATCCGCTGTCTCCGGCCGGGACCAGACCTACCCGGCCACCCGCTGTCTCCGGCCGGGACTAGACAATGCCGTCAACACTGCCATACGGGCAGTGATGGCCCCACCGGACACGTTCCGAGCCGTGATGGACGCTGCGGGAGACGGAACAGGAATCGACACTGCTATTAATAACCATGGTTTTTATGATGGATAGTACAACCAGTGCTAGTAATAACCACAGTTTCTATTAGTGTCAACTGTCAGCCCAGCGATAACAAAGGCATGAATAGATACATACGTTATCCCAAGCCGTTACACTTAGTTAAGAACAGCATATGTCATGAACAAGGTGAATCAGTTGACAGCGCGGTTGTGCGTTCGTTATTCTGCACAATTTTCACTTTTGTTCTTATTAAGGTAAAATATTGCTGAAAAAGTTTTACAAAATACTGACAAACATATCGTAATGGGTAGCTATGCTTTACCCGATAGAACCATCCCGATGCGACTTAGAAGTTCCTTTCTATTTTCACCAACGGAAAGACTAAGCCTGAGCCCGTCTTGAGCCTGCTGGTTTCAGCAGAATGACGAGGGCTCTCCTTTAGTTGACCAATGTTGACACAGCTCTAAAATAACACACACACCGGCCATGGTGAGCCCCGCTTTTGGGCCGGGCCTCAGCGGGCCACTCTGAGCTGATTCATTACCCTGGCGGACGGCGGAGAGAGGCAATAAGCGTCGTACGGCCTATGCTGATGTGCTCATGTAATAACCCCACGCCAGGTTTACGTCAACTTGGAAGGGTGAACTTTTCCCCGGATGATGCATGGTAGTTTGTTTGATGAGAGGCCGTCGGACGGTTAATGGCTGAGTTTCTAGTGAAAATAGACACTGTTTGCTCTGGGTGAGGGTATCGAACGGATCCAGACGAGTCTTACAAGACGGGTGGGGGTGGCCTTCAGGATGACATCTGACCATTTCCGGTGGATTTGTATCCGGAATGGGCGAGACATTGGATCTGATGATGGTGCATAACATTTTCAGATGGATGGGTCGCTGGAGGTGGGTGAGAGCCCGGGTCTGATGAAATGTGACGTGACTGTTTCAGGTGGACTTCTCTCTGGAGATGGGTCTGATGAAATGTGACGTGACTGTTTCAGGTGGATTTCTCTCTGGAGATGGGTCTGCTGAAATGTGACGTGACTGTTTCAGGTGGACTTCTCTCTGGAGATGGGTCTGATGAAATGTGACGTGACTGTTTCAGGTGGACTTCTCTCTGGAGATGGGTCTGATGAAATGTGACGTGACTGTTTCAGGTGGATTTCTCTCTGGAGATGGGTGAGAGCCTGGGTCTGATGAAATGTGACGTGACTGTTTCAGGTGGATTTCTCTCTAGAGATGGGTCTCATGAAATATTACGTGACTGTTTCGGGTGGACTTCTCTCTGGAGATGGGTGAGAGCCTGGGTCTGATGAAATGTGACGTGACTGTTTCAGGTGGATTTCTCTCTGGAGATGGGTCTGATGAAATGTGACGTGACTGTTTCAGGTGGATTTCTCTCTGGAGATGGATCTGATGAAATGTGATGTGACTGTTTCAGGTGGACTTCTCTCTGGAGATGGGTCTGATGAAATGTGACGTGACTGTTTCAGGTGGATTTCTCTCTGGAGATGGTTCTGATGAAATGTGACGTGACTGTTTCAGGTGGACTTCTCTCTGGAGATGGGTCTGATGAAATGTGACGTGACTGTTTCAGGTGGATTTCTCTCTGGAGATGGGTCTGATGAAATGTGACGTGACTGTTTCAGGTGGACTTCTCTCTGGAGATGGGTGAGAGCCTGGGTCTGATGAAATGTGACGTGACTGTTTCAGGTGGATTTCTCTCTGGAGATGGGTCTGATGAAATGTGACGTGACTGTTTCAGGTGGACTTCTCTCTGGAGATGGGTCTGATGAAATGTGATGTGACTGTTTCAGGTGGATTTCTCTCTGGAGATGGGTCTGATGAAATGTGACGTGACTGTTTCAGATGGACTTCTCTCTGGAGATGGGTCTGATGAAATGTGACGTGACTGTTTCAGGTGGATTTCTCTCTGGAGATGGGTCTGATGAAATGTGACGTGACTGTTTCAGGTGGATTTCTCTCTGGAGATGGTTCTGATGAAATGTGACGTGACTGTTTCAGGTGGACTTTTCTCTGGAGATGGGTCTGATGAAATGTGACGTGACTGTTTCAGGTGGACTTCTCTCTGGAGATGGGTCTGATGAAATGTGATGTGACTGTTTCAGGTGGACTTCTCTCTGGAGATGGGTCTGATGAAATGTGACGTGACTGTTTCAGGTGGATTTCTCTCTGGAGATGGGTGAGAGTATGGGTCTGATGAAATGTGACGCGACTGTTTCAGGTGGACTTCTCTCTGGAGATGGGTCTGATGAAATGTGACGTGACTGTTTCAGGTGGATTTCTCTCTGGAGATGGGTCTGATGAAATGTGACGTGACTGTTTCAGATGGACTTCTCTCTGGAGATGGGTCTGATGAAATGTGATGTGACTGTTTCAGGTGGATTTCTCTCTGGAGATGGGTCTGATGAAATGTGACGTGACTGTTTCAGGTGGATTTCTCTCTGGAGATGGTTCTGATGAAATGTGACGTGACTGTTTCAGGTGGACTTCTCTCTGGAGATGGGTCTGATGAAATGTGATGTGACTGTTTCAGGTGGATTTCTCTCTGGAGATGGGTCTGATGAAATGTGATGTGACTGTTTCAGGTGGATTTCTCTCTGGAGATGGGTCTGATGAAATGTGACGTGACTGTTTCAGGTGGATTTCTCTCTGGAGATGGTTCTGATGAAATGTGACGTGACTGTTTCAGGTGGACTTCTCTCTGGAGATGGGTCTGATGAAATGTGACGTGACTGTTTCAGGTGGATTTCTCTCTGGAGATGGTTCTGATGAAATGTGACGTGACTGTTTCAGGTGGACTTCTCTCTGGAGATGGGTCTGATGAAATGTGATGTGACTGTTTCAGGTGGATTTCTCTCTGGAGATGGGTCTGATGAAATATGACGTGACTGTTTCAGGTGGACTTCTCTCTGGAGATGGGTCTGATGAAATATTACGTGACTGTTTCAGGTAGACTTCTCTCTGGAGATGGGTGAGAGCCTGGGTCTGATGAAATGTGACGTGACTGTTTCAGGTGGACTTCATGTTCATGTATTATTTCGGGACTTGTTGCCTCGTGTTCTGACGTGCTCCTTCCGAGTCAACTCAGTCACTCTCGATTCACTCATGTACACTGTTGCAGGCATGAAACCCTCCAAGTCTTGCGGAATTGATGGCATCAGCATGTATATGTACCAGAAGTGTTTCCATGGCATGGGCCATATTATACTTGACCTGGTCAATTCCAGTCTCACTACTTGTTCAGTTCCCCAGGCTTGGAAGCACGCTTTGATTACGCCTTTACCAAAGACGGATGATCTATCTGATCCTTCGAAATTCAGACCCATCTCAGTTGTCCCCGGCATCGCAAAAATCGTTGAACGAATTGTTCATCAGCAACTTAGTGCCTACTTGAGCATCAACTCTTCTCGAACACCCAACACCAGCCCCGTTTACATAGCAATTTCAAAATAGTGGAACATTGTCCACTAATTGTGGAACATCTTCCATTAAAGGAAATAGTTCACCTTCAACATGGGTTTTGAACTGAAATAGCAGTTTTGTAGCCCGTGTTGAGAAATCCTTATCTGGAACTTCTCTTGGCTGAAAAGACTCTCCAGCCGAAGATGTTTTTGGCGAAGGAATACGGCGCATATATGATGTACCGTACCGTCTGAAAGTGCCAGCACTGCCATGGAGCATGCGCAGACCAATAACGCACACCATAAAATCAATAATTTACTACCTTCTGTCCTGAATTGGCGCGATGTAGGACCATTTTTAGAAAGAAAAAAAGAAACTGTATTAAAAAATATAATAAAATCGTGTTCGGAAAAAATTCCGAAGGTGAACTATTTCCTTTAAAGGGAGTGTGCCTACTCACATCGCTTAGTTGGGGTTATTGACACTGGTCTATAGAACACAATTTTCTGAATTGAACCATTACTTCATTTCTCCAGATTCACCCTAGTTGCTGAGATATTCAAAGACTCCAGGAATTTGCTTGGGAGCAAAAAGTTATCGGGTAGACTCCAGATGGCTTCCCACTACTAAAAGAACTGCAACTATCGATTACACTGCTAGCATATCGTTATCGCCGGCCAATAGCAATTCGAACAAACAGCTCGTGCGCGCTGATAGCAGCTGCCGAACAACAGAGCCTGGGCGGCCATCATGCTTGCATGCATCATGCTCGTCTTAGGTGCGTCGTTCACGTAACAAATTGTTACCTCTGATTACCTTCACCGTAGTGGGAATCGTTTTTTCGATATCGAAACGAAAAATAATCGAAAACAATATAAGTGAAAATTCAACTAAAGGGGCTCCAGATGTTAATTTCATCGTATCCAACCATCACAACAATAGCTACTTATTGTAGGAAAAATAATTTTGACAGTTCAAAACAGTAGTCACACTCCCTTTAAGCTCGTTTGAGTAGATATTACCACAACACCAGACTGAGATTTGATCCAATTTGCTCAAACATGGTGTAAGAGTGATCTTGGTTCCTTTTAATTCGAAACCGTGCTTTATAAGTACTGTTAACAGCCCAAACATCCAGAGCGGAGTATTTTTTTCTTCCGACATTTTGACCTCCATTTGGTAGCGTAGCAGCTTTTGCGAAGACTGCTACGCTTCCATATGCGCAACCGATTTACTTTTTTTTCCGACGGCAGTTGCCGCTTTTTCGCGAATAAGAACTAGAGCTGCAAGATCTCGGGAAAGTATCATACCGGTACCATGCAACAACACCACCAATAGCACAATGCTCCACCAATATACCGGCGCTGTCATTAGTATTTTGTCGCGCATATGTTCGCATGCCGCATAGTACATGACGCAGGCATCTAAGAAGTGCTTGCGGTGCCTAAACATGACCCCCTGTGTCGTGCACCGTACCGTAAGTCATGCACCTCGAAACGTGGGAGGAGCTTATTTTAGCCAAGTTAGCGGGCACTTATTTTCGCGACCAGCACCTGACGTGAATTCTGTATAATACCACGGAAGCAATATCAACAAAGGCAATAACTAGGCTGCAACAACCATACGACCAATGTGATACATAACAGTAGACGGTAAATTGACGCACTGGCGCCGTAATCGTGATCATGTGATGGTAAAAGAAACCTTCATGCTCCACTACTAGTGGACAATGTTCCACTGTTTTAAAACTGCTATGTAAACGGGGCTACGGATACAGAAGTTTCCATTCTACTGAAACTGCTTTGTCAGTTATTACGGACAACATCCTGTCAGCCATGGATGCATCTCAAATTTCGCTAGTTGTGCTATGTGATCTGTCCAAAGGGTTTTACGTTGTAAATCACCAGATGCTATTATCCAAGCTTCAACTTTACAACGTAGACACACAGTGGTTCGAGGCGTATCTGGCCGAGCACTCCCAGCAGGTGCAGGTCCGCGGAGCTGACGGTCAGCCTGTCCGCTCTGTGTCGCTGCCCATCACCACTGGCGTGTATCAGGGCACTGCGCTGGGGCCAATCTTGTTCTCGATCTTCTGCAATGTGCAATGCGAAGGAATGTGAAGAACGACCCCAAGGCATTGTACAAGTACATTCGTTTACAACAGAGAACAAGGCCAAAAGTGAGTGTGCTAGAAGATGGTGAGGGTCAATTAATAAAAACAGATAAGGAAGCTGCTGACACCTTAAATAAATTCTTCCAGTCAGTATTTATTGAGGAGGGACAAGGAGACCTGCCAGAGTTTCCAGAGCAAGTCCTGCCAAAAGATACACTGCACAGTTTTGGTATCACCCCTAGTGAAGTTAGAAGCCAACTTAGTCAACTGGATGAGACAAAAGCTGCTGGACCAGATGGTATCCCCGCTATCTTGTTAAAGAGATGTGCCAGTGAGTTAGCTTACCCCTTCTGCATACTATACCGGAAATCACTTAAAGAGGGTAGACTACCTAAGGAATGGAAATTTGCTAAAATTGTGCCCATCTACAAGAAGGGAGGAAAAAGAAACCATAAAACTACAGGCCAGTTAGTTTAACTAGCCAACCTTGCAAAATACTGGAGCGGATAATCCGAAAACATATTACAGAGCACCTGGAACTACATGAACTGATGTCTGTCCACCAGCATGGGTTCATGAGGAAGAGATCATGCTTGACAAACCTCTTAGAAACCTTTGAGAAATGGACAAACATTGTTGATGATGGGATACCAATAGATATTGTGTACTGTGATTACCGGAAGGCTTTTGACACTGTGCCACACAGGCGTCTTCTTAGGAAGCTCAGTGCTTATGGGCTGAAGGGTCAAGTCTTGACATGGATGGACAACTTCTTGAGTGACAGATGGCAAGAAGTGACAGTAGGTAGCAGTGCGTCAAGTCCTGTGAAAATGACCAGTGGTGTGCCTCAAGGGTCAGTTTTGGGCCCAGTACTCTTTGTACTGTATGTGAATGAGATACCAAAACTGACCAAGAGCGACATCAAGATGTTTGCTGATGATGCAAAGGTCTTCCGAGGCATCAAGAGCATATCAGATGTCCAAGTTCTGCAAGAAGACTTGAACATCTTAGCAAACTGGTCGGAGAACTGGCTCCTGCAATTTAACACTTCAAAGTGCAAAGTGATGCATGTCGGCCGTTCAAACCCCTGTCATAAATACAACATTAAGCAGCCAAGCGGTTCAAGTGAGAAGCTAGATGAAAGCAAGCTTGAGCGCGACCTCGGTGTGCACGTAGCTGATACGCTCAAGGCGACCGCACACTGCCAAATAGCTGCCAAGAAAGCATCAGCCGCGCTAGGTCAACTAAGGATGGCTTTTCCTAACTTCAGGGTCTCCAGCTTCAGAGTACTGTATACTACCTATGTTCGTCCCCACATTGAGTACTGCATACAGGCGGTCGTCCTATACCTTAGGAAGGACATCAAGGTCCTCGAATCAGTCCAGCGTCGAGCAACAAAGCTTGTACGAGGAATCAAGCATCGGACATACGAAGAAAGGCTGAAGAGATTAAATCTGATAAGCATCGAGGACCGACTAAGGAGAGGGGACCTAATCGAAACATACAAGTTGCTGACAAATAAAGTAGCAGTAGACCACACACAATTTTTCAAGCTGTGTGAGGATACTCGGACTAGGGGACACAGCTTGAAGTTGGAAGTCAGAAGATGTAACCTAAAACCTCGCAGCAAGTTCTTCGCAAATCGAGTGGTGACTGCATGGAACCAACTTCCAGCAGAAGTCAGCTCAGCCCCTACTGTCAACAGCTTTAAAAATCGTCTCGACCGACATTGGGCCGCAGTAAAAAGGCGCTGACCGACAACCACTAGTCCTGACCACTTCCATGATGTGGACCCTGAATAGACCCAGTCTACCTAAAGCCCACTATATAAACCTAAACCTAAACCTAAATGATCTGGCATTGCACATCCCCGATGCTACGGTTGTGCAATATTCAGACAATGTCAAAGTTGTAGTCAATGGCAGAAAACAACAGATCGCTGAGCTCATTTCGTCCACGGAGAGAATCCTCTCCGTGCTCGCTGATTGGTTTTGTACTTACGGCATGAAAGTCAACCCCACGAAAACCCAACTGATGGTACATGGCACCAAAAATGTTTTGCGTGGCTTCCCGCCGGTTCAGATCAGGTTCGGGAACTCCCTCATCTCCGAAAGTCCTACGGTTAAAAATATTGGGCTTACCATGGATCAATTCCTATCTTTTGAACAGCATATCAATCAGTTGGTCGCCAAATGCACTGGAGTTCTCGTTTCGCTATTACACTCCAAACATGTCCTGGCTTCCTTTACAGTAGCTCATGTTGTGAATGCACTTGTTATCAGTTCGATTCGCTACTGTGTTGCCATATATGGTACCTGTGGTAAGACCCAGCTCCACCGTATTCAAAAGTTGCTAAATTTATGTGCGCGCGTGATTGGTGGTAGGCATAAGTACGATCATATCAGCGATGTGCTCAGACAACTGAAGTGTCTGCGAGCGGAACAGCTGATTAGCTACCACCAACTGTGCCTAGCTAAAACTCATCTGGACACCGGTCTTCCACCAGATATCGCCGCTATGTTTACCTATGTCGTGACGCCGTATCATACCCGACAAACGGGCCTGTCGTGTCACCCACGGGCGAAGACTTGTTCTGGCAAAAGGCGACTGGCTCACTGTAGCCCATTTTACAATCGGTTGCCATCTGAGATAAAGGGCTTGACCCGTCATGCTTTTAAACAGAAGCTCAAGCAGTTGCTTCTCCAAGAGACAACTGACGAGGTGACGCCGTGAATAGTGTGGAGTGTGCCTGTGGTGTGGTTGCTTTTACGCCTCTTTTTTTAAGCCATCTGTTTTATCTAAGTGACGTGGGCTCAGAATAGCCATAGTCCTGTGGATGTGTCCCGAAATAATACATGAACATGAAGTCCATACATGAACATGAAGAACATGACGTGACTGTGACTTCTCTCTGGAGATGGGTGAAAGCCTGGGTCTGATGAAATGTGACGTGGCTGTTTCAGGTGGACTTCTCTCTGGAGATGGGTCTGATGAAATGTGACGTGACTGTTTCAGGTGGATTTATCTCTGGAGATGGGTCTGATGAAATGTGACGTGACTGTTTCAGGTGGACATCTCTCTAGAGATGGGTGAGAGTACATGGGTCTGATGAAATGAACGTGACTGTTTCAGGTGGACTTCTCTCTGGAGATGGGCGAGAGCCTGGGTCTGATGCAATGTGACGTGACTGTTTCAGGTGTACTCCTCTCTGGAGATGGGTCTGATGAAATGTGACGTGACTGTTTCAGGTGGACTTCTCTCTGGAGATGGGTCTGATGAAATGTGACGTGACTGTTTCAGGTGGACTTCTCTCTGGAGATGGGTCTGATGAAATGTGACGTGACTGTTTCAGGTGGATTTCTCTCTGGAGATGGGTCTGCTGAAATGTGACGTGACTGTTTCAGGTGGACTTCTCTCTGGAGATGGGTCTGATGAAATGTGACGTGACTGTTTCAGGTGGACTTCTCTCTGGAGATGGGTCTGATGAAATGTGACGTGACTGTTTCAGGTGGATTTCTCTCTGGAGATGGGTGAGAGCCTGGGTCTGATGAAATGTGACGTGACTGTTTCAGGTGGATTTCTCTCTAGAGATGGGTCTCATGAAATATTACGTGACTGTTTCGGGTGGACTTCTCTCTGGAGATGGGTGAGAGCCTGGGTCTGATGAAATGTGACGTGACTGTTTCAGGTGGATTTCTCTCTGGAGATGGGTCTGATGAAATGTGACGTGACTGTTTCAGGTGGATTTCTCTCTGGAGATGGATCTGATGAAATGTGATGTGACTGTTTCAGGTGGACTTCTCTCTGGAGATGGGTCTGATGAAATGTGACGTGACTGTTTCAGGTGGATTTCTCTCTGGAGATGGTTCTGATGAAATGTGACGTGACTGTTTCAGGTGGACTTCTCTCTGGAGATGGGTCTGATGAAATGTGACGTGACTGTTTCAGGTGGATTTCTCTCTGGAGATGGGTCTGATGAAATGTGACGTGACTGTTTCAGGTGGACTTCTCTCTGGAGATGGGTGAGAGCCTGGGTCTGATGAAATGTGACGTGACTGTTTCAGGTGGATTTCTCTCTGGAGATGGGTCTGATGAAATGTGACGTGACTGTTTCAGGTGGACTTCTCTCTGGAGATGGGTCTGATGAAATGTGATGTGACTGTTTCAGGTGGACTTCTCTCTGGAGATGGGTCTGATGAAATGTGACGTGACTGTTTCAGGTTGACTTCTCTCTGGAGATGGGTCTGATGAAATGTGACGTGACTGTTTCAGGTGGACTTCTCTCTGGATATGGGTCTGATGAAATGTGACGTGACTGTTTCAGGTGGACTTCTCTCTGGAGATGGGTGAGAGCCTGGGTTTGATGATCCGCGGAGGAGCAGAGTACGGTCTCGGTATCTTCGTCACCGGAGTGGACGTCGGGTCCCCGGCCGATCAGGCTGGCATTCAGGTCGGTAGTCGCTCATAGTTTGCAAACATCACGGCTGTACGATAAACTTTGTTTCATAAATCCCATGAATCGCAAAATAGTGCGTGCCTTTTAGACGATGAACAGTATCTCGTGGTTTTGATCCAATTGCTGTTGCGAAAGCAGTAACGTTATGCGGCTGTGCTGTATCGTACCGTATACTTTCAAACATTATTCTAGGTCTTTACAATATTTTATTCATTGCTTTTCCTTTAGGGTCTTAGTTTCCTCAATTCGTATTTAGTCAGAAACTTAGCCATATCTATGTTTGTACTTTATTCGTAGTTTTAGTTCGAAACTCTAGGAACTGATAATTGCTTTTGGAATTACTACATGTGTAGAACTGTACGCTATTTTTGCCCTATAATGCACAGGAATCGACACATCGCAACAAGACACGGCACGTCTCCACCCTTCAGCGACACCAGCCCAGTCCCGCCACGAACCGCGCTTGAGACACGGATTATTGGGCCACTGTCATAACGCCGCACCACGAGCCAATCACAGCGCCGCTCGGATCACAGCGCCTCGGGCACCGCGACCTCCAGCCGCCGCACCGCGAGCCAATCACAGCGCCGTGACCTCCAGTCGCCACACCGCGAGCCAATCACAGCGCCGCTCGGGTCACAGCGCCTCGGGCACCGCGACCTCCAGCCGCCGCACCGCGAGCCAATCACAGCGCCGTGACCTCCAGTCGCCACACCGCGAGCCAATCACAGCGCCGCTCGGGTCACAGCGCCTCGGGAACCGCGACCTCCAGCCGCCGATTGGTGGAGCCGGAACACGCCGCGCGGCCGGGCGGTGCTGCTCGGCACAGGGGACACCGAGACAGTCGGCGTGGACATATTTGTTTTTCTCTCATGATGATAGTGGGTAGATGCTGTATATCTGTATAGCTGTATCCCTGTATTATGTATTTCTTGCTACGCGAAGTATTTCATTCTTCCCGCTATCCTGTCATTATGAACACACGCTATGTTTCCGTATAACGCTATATCCTGTCATTATGAACACACGCTATGTTTCCGTATAACGCTATATCCTGTCATTATGAACATACGCTATGTTTCCGTATAACGCTATATCCTGTCATTATGAACACACGCTATGTTTCCGTATAACGCTATATCCTGTCATTATGAGCTCACGCTATGTTTCCGTATAACGCTATATCCTGCCATTATGAACACACGCTATGTTTCCGTATAACGCTATATCCTGTCATTATGAACATACGCTATGTTTCCGTATAACGCTATATCCTGTCATTATGAACATACGCTATGTTTCCGTATTACTTTTCGGCGTCGAGAGAAGCATGACTTTCCTTTTTCACTGAACTGTTTGCCGTCCCAACATAAAGCGACTGTTCGAAGACCGTGCACAAGACATCCGTTTGCATCTTCACCTAAACACCAGCCTACGACACATAGTGACAGAATGACATCGGACCCAGCTATAACTCAAGACATGTATTGATCGGATGGATAGGACGACGACGGGACAGAAGCTGGGCTTTTACCAACCTGCCGTATGGCAGCGGTGCCCTAGCAGAACAAAATTGTTTATGTCTGTGCAACGGGTGCTAAGTGGAAACTCAAAGCGTCAGATGACCACACGTCAATACTGCGATGCTGACCATTGATTCTTGAATTGACGGCGATCTTGAACCTGTACGTAGCTTCGTCCTTCGAGCATGCACGTCATTGCTGCACATTACCGTCATTGCGGTATTAAAGAGTATTATCATAATTTTACCGGATAATATCAGAGTAAATCTCAAGAGGAGCTAGGCTTCTCTGTGATAATTGAATAAATCCTAGTACTTTTTCGCATTGGTTTGCAATTAAGGTCACCGTATCAATGCACAGCGAAAGAGACGAAAACACTCTGCGCATTGGGACTACTTCGATACATAATTAGCACCATCTCTGCAGCCGGAGTATGACATTTAAGTCCCTGTGCGTCCGAAGAGCATCCTGCATCTCCATGTCTTGAAATAATGGAACGAATTATGACTGCGCATATAGGTATGTGCTTCGAAAACATAAAGCATGCTCAGGTCACTGGCGGATCCAGGTGGGGCAAAGCGGCCATGCCCCCCCCAAAAAAAAACGTCTGAAATCGTCGCAAAATTGACATATTTCCTGATATAGAGAAAATCTTAGCAACTTTTACTTAGGAAAGTTTGTTTTAAATAAGCATCAATGCATAAGCAAGCGTAATCCGATGAGTTTTCAGAATTATGTGAGACTTTTTGGGATTTGCCCCCCCCCCCTCCAAACCACCGTTCTGGATCCGCCAATGGCTCAGGTCACTGAAGCAGAAATACTTTGCGATGTGCCTCTAGCTTTGTATTTATAGCTGTCCATTCTTCTCGGCCATTGGGTATCGATTTTATCATACAATTAATTCTCGGGAATAAACGACAACGGCTTCAGAGTGCGCTCAATCTTCCAGAATACCAAACCGACCGCACAATCGCTCGCATTGCAGCCTTGGCCAGCAAATGAAATCACCAACGGCAGTGGCAACGGAAGCGTGGCAATCGCAGGCACATTCTGCACCGCTGAACTTTATTATTCCGGCTCATGTTACGGTCGAAGCGCGTTCCCGAATAAATCAGGTTTTCAGACTTTTGCATTGCATTCACGAGTCAAGATGACGAAACGGAAGGCTTATCGGCCTCGAGCTCAGCCGTATGAACCGTATACAGAATCGGACTCGCAATGTGCACGAAGCGCGATGTTTTCATAAAATCAACTTTGTAGCCGCATCTTCCTTCTCGCTGCGTGCTTCCGTTTTCAGCGGGATTTCGTTCCGTGAATTCACTCAGCTTGCCGGCGATTTATGACGGAATAATGTCGCACATACGCCGTTCGTCCACTGGCTGTTTCTCTCGTCATTAAAGTCCAAACGTCCGAGGCTTAGCCCCTTATGAGCATGGATCCCGGACCTTAATCCCAATGAACCGCATTATGAGTGTGGCTGTAGGCTGTTCATTTTAAATAGGCTGTTTGTTTTACGACAAATCGATTAGTGCCAGACTATGGGCGGAGCTCTTGTTATGCGGGTCGCTTGCAATCGGCATGCAACTGTTCAAGGCTGGAATTCTGCTTAGCCTGCACTAAAAGCACCACATCCCAAAGGCGTTTGGTTCGGGTTCATAAGCTGACAGTCACACACTCTCTCTCGCCTGCTGACAAAGTGTGTACGATGATATTACTGTGCTTACATCAAATGCAAGACGATTGTTAATGACTCTACAACTTTAGAAGTGTTCCAAGCTTATTTCAGCGGTGTTGATTTGTCTGTTTCGATAGTGTTGTAGCTCTGCAACGGCTAGTGCGTTAGCGTGTTCAGTTTATTGAAGCAGACAATGAAGCGGCAGTAATGTAATATTGGAGATGTTGTCGCCGAGACACATCCGACTGTAATGGTGGCCTTGATCAAAGGAGGGATGCAAGATAAACAACCCCGACCGCTTGAGGCAGGATGTCAAAACGTTGCTAATTTTGATGACAACCAGTATAGCTTTCCCCACAGCGGAGAAAGACATTTTGTAATGGCTGTTATTTCTTCTATAGTACGACTGCTTGTCAAAAAGGACAATGCTTGACAAAAAGAGTCTGTAATTCTCTTTCTTCTCTATAATATTATTGGGGCTATCTGAAATCCATGTGTCTCATGTCAGGTCATGTGTAGGAAAGGTAGGTAACTTCGTGAAACCCTAACTTCGTGATTTGCGATATCGCATATTTCTAAAAACGCGTTGTCGCCGTCATCACCCTTTTCGGTGGCTCACAGGACTCACAAGCAGGATATGTAGTTTGTTTTGGGATTCCTACTTTGGTCTGGTCTTGTAATAGCTCAAAATAGTTTTGTGTGGATTTGTGCACTTTTCCGAAGTGATTCGTTTTCTGTTTACGCCTCCAGTTTGAGGGCGACAGCGATCTTCATGGCCGTGCTGCTGCTTGCGTCTATAAGGGTGTCATTGATGCCATACATATGTGTGCCGCCATTATACACGTTTGTAAAATTTGAGAAATTTATTTTGTAGTCTCGGTTCCTAACTTCGTGAACCCCAACTTCGTGATATTCGGATACCACTTTAACCGTGTTAAAACTACAGGTAGAGCAGCGGGCTTGGTTTCACCTGCGACGTGGACCACTATGGTGTGGGGATGTGTTGATAACGTCCATTAGGAAAATAGAAGCCTCTGTTGCTTTAAGGGCCACTTTATTCGACAGGCATGTTATGGTCTGTGAGCTGCTTTAATCCTCGCCCTACGGGAGCTTTTTTCACCTTCGCCCTACGGGGGGGGGGGCCTGACAGGCCCCCCCTGTTAACTTCCAAACCAAGCAACTTAGAGCAATGCGGTAAGAACCAGCATGTTTCTTGTCATGAGAGGAATCTAACAGTATGCGATTTTTAGGTTTCAGGTCAACGGGTGACCTTCCAGGTCAAGTGAATGACCTCGGATTTACCACGTCCAGAACAGCGATTTTGCTCTTCAGAAAACCTAAAAATTAGAAATTGATAAATGTAAATAAAAAGGCATGTCCTTAGACCAGTTTTGGCTCAGGAATACAAAAAAAGTAATTATTTGTTCGTATCTTGTCCAAAAATGTCCAAAAAGTTATTAAAAAAATGACGTCATCAGTTTCTTACACTTAGGAAGTCATCACTCAGTCAATAATGGAGATATTGCTTTGAAATTTGGTATGAGTATTTTCCATACTCAGTTCTCTCACATATATTCCGGTTTTTCTAATATCTTTGAAAATGTTGACATTTTGTATCTTTGGTGAATTGAGATTGCAATTTGCTTTAAAACTCTGTTCTCTACGATTTTTCAAATATTTCTCTCTTTTTGTAACCAACATGACGTCATCAAAACATTATTATCTCCCAAAATACTTAACCAATTTCAAATACATTTTTACAGGCTACGTATAATTGTTGTAAACTCAGCTACCAAAAATTTCAGCAAGATGCACCCCATGTGTCAAAAGTTATTCAAGAAAAACCTCAGGGGGCTGTCAGGCCCCCTGCCTCCGTAGGGCTAAGGTTAAAAGGTGTAGGTGCAAGTATCTCTTCTAAACGCGCCAGACTACCACAAATTATGCAGACGCACGCTCTAACATCGCGCAACTCACCACCATAGTGGAATTATTGTTTGCATTCCTAGTTTGTGCTTATATTTGTTACAAAAAAAAAGAATCACGAAGTCGAAATCAGGCTCTACGAAGTTGCACACCGGATCATGAAGTTAGGAGTTTTTTGAGTGATTTTTGTCGCCATTTTGTGCGACATGTGGCAATGACGGAAACGTCGCTGGGTGACGCAAAGGACTGCAATAGATCCCCCATTCGCCAGGTGTCGAATATTTGGCATTTACGCCGTTCCATTTGGATGCGGGGGTACATTTGCATTTTTTCACGAAGGTACCTACCTTTACCTTACTATTTTCTTTAACGAATGCAACAGTTGCCAAGCAGCATCAACATCCGTACCAAGCAGCATCAACGCTTGACAGCTAATTAAAGACATATTTTTATCACGTATGCTGCGCTGCCTGACGATTCAAATATGCCACACCATATCACGTGACATGTGATGTTTACACCGCCCTACACCCGACCTCGTGACACGTAAATCAGCACTGCAAATATGCCACACCATATCACGTGACATGTGACGTTTACACCGCCCTGCACCCTGCCTCGTGACACGTAAATCAGCACTGCAGGTTCCGGCCGGCAGCAACGGAGGCTCCACCATAGCCTGCAGTCAGCAACGGAGGGTCCACCATAGCCTGCAGTCAGCAACGGAGGCTCCACCATAGCCTGCAGTCAGCAATGGAGGCTCCACCATAGTCTGCAGTCAGCAACGGAGGTTGCACCATAGCCTGCAGTCAGCAACGGAGGCTCCACCGTAGCCTGCAGTCAGCAACGGAGGCTCCACCATAGCCTGCAGTCAGCAACGGAGACTCCACCATAGCCTGCAGTCAGCAACGGAGGCTCCACCATAGCCTGCAGTCAGCAACGGAGGCTCCACCATAGCCTGCAGTCAGCAACGGAAGGTCCACCATAGCCTGCAGGCAGCAACGGAGGCTCCACCATAGCCTGCAGTCAGCAACGGAGGCTCCACCATAGCCTGCAGTCAGCAACGGAGGGTCCACCATAGCCTGCAGGCAGCAACGGAGGCTCCACCATAGCCTGCAGGCAGCAACGGAGGGTGTACCATAGCCTGAAGTCAGCAACGGAGGGTCCACCATAGCCTGCAGGCAGCAACAGAGGCTATGTTCCACCATAGCCTGCAGTCAGCAACGGAGGCTCCACCATAGCCTGCAGGCAGCAACGGAGACTCCACCATAGCCTGCAGTCATATTCGTTATAATTACAGCCGCCATAATTCACCTCCTACTTTCGTCGATGATAAATTGTGCCCAGTAGGGTGCCTGGTGTTTTGCTATCCGGTCCCATTTGCATACGGAGGCGTTTTTAGCACCTTGTTTTTCTCGTTCTTTGCAGGTGGGCGATCAGATACTGGATGTGAACAATCAGAGCTTTCTGGACATCACACACGATGAGGCTGTGAGCATCCTCAAGTATTGCAAGACTCCTATGATGACGATTCGCCCCGTCGGAAAGGTGAGATATTGGGTGAGACAATATTGGGCGAGATATTGGGCGAGACAATATTGGGCGAGATATTGGGTGAGACAATATTGGGCGAGATATTGGGTGAGGAAATATTTGGCGAGATATTGGGTGAGACATTATTGGGTGAGATATTGGGTGAGACAATATTGGGCGAGATATTGGGTGAGACAATATTGGGCGAGATATTGGGTGAGACAATATTGGGCGAGATATTGCAATCATTCCCGTGCTCAGCGACCGGGATGTAAAAATATGAGGGTTTTCCACCGACTCATGACATACTTGTTTTGGACACCGTGCATGCGAAGTAAAGTAACAGCCACCGAACTGTTACAGGAGTTCTCACCGATCTCACTCCTGAAGAGTCTGCAATATTCATGTCTTCTAAGCAGCAACCTACCTTGACGATATATTTTCTTTCCATCAGGTTCCCTGTGCCTCTTATGCCCCGAATGACGCAGACGGAAGATTTCAAACGGCAATCACGGATGGCAGGTAGGCTTGATAAAATAACGTTAAGAATCATGCCACCTTGGGCAATATGGCGATGGCCGGGCACACACCAGCCGACCTGTTTGTGTACACCGCTGCCCGCCCTGGGTGCTGTGCGCGCCTCCATCAGCCGAGTAGCACCTGTTTGTGTACACCGTGCCCGTCCTGTGTGCTGTGCGCGCCTCCATCAGCCGAGTAGCACATAGTGCAGGCCGCGGCGGCACCCGCCATCGTTTGTCTGGGGTTCCGCCACGGCTGACACTTTTTCACGTCTGATGCGTTCATCACGTCCTCATCTGTTCCTCCCAGCGGGCAACAGCAGCTCCACCTCTCTCCCGGAGTGGTTCAAGGGAAAAGGTCACATTGAAAGTAGTCTTGAAATTTAACCAGACCTGAACAAACGAATGACATTTGGTTGGACGATAGATGGCTATCCGTCGAAAAATGGGGATGTTTCTCTTTTCTCCTTCATGTCCATAACACACTTCATGACAATGTATGACGTCAAGCATATGGTAGCTTGGCTATGGAAGCTATTGCACACAATAATGACGGACTTTAGGCATATATACGCAGGATGCTTGTAACTTAAACAACAGTTGTGAAGTGGCAGAACGAAGCGAGCTTCTGTCTTATTTTTGTTTTGTTTTAACCCTATTAGTGGCAGGGGGGGGGGGGGGGGCAGATTCTGTCCACCCCTCAGGTTTTTCGCAGTTATCTCCCGAACGGCTAGGAGCAGACCCATGCAATTTTGGGACTTTTCCTAAAATTGAATTCCGCATATGAAGTCAAAATTTCGAGTTCCTAACCTTAACAGAGGCGGTTCCGGGGCCCAGTATTTGGATAATGTTTTTTTTTTGTATGTGACATTTGGCGATAATACGGAGATGCGATCTTCACGGCTTCTTCCTAACTGCCTGAAGTATGAAGGAGTTACATAGGTTTACGGTGATTGAAACAAGTCCAAATTAGTTGATTTTAGCGAACTATAATACATATTGCACAGCAGAGGCGGTTTCAGGGACTTGAAAAGGAGAGGTTTACAGGAAGTTATTTTTGAGATATTTTGCCTCCCTTTTTCGCTAACCTGGCACCGCCTATGGATTCAAATATGCTTTATAACTGTTGTGACCGATGTCAAAATAGCGCCCCGTTTCATTTATCGAAAACAAAAGAAGAAAAAAGACGGTTTTATAAGGAATACATTTTACCCCTAAATTTAGTGACCTGAAAGCGCCTATGATTTTTGAATTTTTAAAAAAGTCGCCATCATATAGCAATTCCCAATTCAATCTCTATCGATCCCCATTAGTTGCGTTGAAATCGGTTGATAAACATGACAGCTTTTTTGAAATATAGATCGTGTTTGGGGGAATCAAACGCCTTTTGATTTGTGAAAATCGGACGGGTAGATCTTGAGATCTCCGGGGGGGGGGGATCCCCCCCCCTGCCACTAATAGGGGTAGCCAGGAGCCTGCCACTAATAGGGTTAAGTGGTGGATAAACATATCGCTGAAATACTGGCTATGTGTAGCTAATTTTGTTGGTGTTGATGTTATATATTCTTGTGATTCTGGGTCCTCCATGTAATGGTGGATGATTTGTGGGTGTGCCAATAAATACAGTTATGGTGAAAACCTCTCGTGTCTTCAGTTTTGGAATTGGTGGAGTTTCTGCCCGACCGAGACACCTTCTAAATGATGCGGAGTCAACGACTCTTCGCGCTGACGACCCGATTCCACCCCCCCCCCCCACCCCGGTCAACAACTTTTTGCTGATGAAGCGGAGCGAAATTGTACCCCCCCCCAAACTCGAATCCTAGATTCGCCAGTGCAAGGGTGACGGTTTCCAGAGCATCTTCTGCAACAAAATAGAGAATAAAAAAATATTGATACAAGGACAGCGACAGCGACAGCGACAGCGACAGCGTCAGCGACAGCGACAGCGACAGCGTCAGCGACAGCGACAGCGACAGCGACAGCGACAGCGACAGCGACAGCGACAGCGACAGCGACAGCGACAGCGACAGCGACAGCGACAGCGACAGCGACAGCGACAGCGACAGCGACAGCGACAGCGTCAGCTCTACTCTAAAGTTCAGTACCAACAATACTGATTGGAATGGTGAGAGTATAGCGCCATCATGGTCCAGTGTTTATCTAACGAGTCAATACATACATTTCAGGACAAATACATCAATAACTCTGATTCTTACTTCTAATGTTTTCCTTGTAAAATATTTACCTTATTTATATTATATTTCTATAGAAGTCAATAAAGCAAGCATTTCCATTAAACAAATATATTGAATACCTGGTCTGTGTACAAAATAAGTTTAATGATCAATGATTTATCATGTCAGCAAGAACATAGAGCATATAACACTTCTTGAATATCATTGCGCTCAACTCAGGGTTGCACCCGCTGATACAACAATTTCGTGCTTTCGGTGCCCGGGCCTCTGATCCCTACACTGAACCCGCGGTAAAAAGACGTTAAAAACAAGGCAACATAACTTTTAAATACAAATACTAACTCAATCCACTGTCCCCGTTACTGAACTGACCTGACGGTGATCACAATCGGGGTTGTCTTACGGTGATCGGTACTAATGGCAATGGTTACGGCTAGTTTGCGGCAGAATTGGCGTATGACGCAATTCGGACGTCAACAGGTATGACGTCATACTACCGCCAAAGTTTCGGGGAAATGAAACATTGTCTTCTACAAGGGGCTTTCTAGTCCTGAATCCTGTGTCGAAATTACTTAGCGTAGTGAGGTAATTATTTCAACATAACCCATTGTTTCGATCTGCTCTACAAATCTGCCTATCTCAGTTAAATAACCCATGTTAAAATCTTGTATTTGTTTTAGCACTGTTTTGAGAACAATTGAAGACATTGCAATAATAATAATAAATAACCTTATTCTCATAATGCATATACAAATATTTAAAAAGACAAAGTCAAATTAGGGAGCTTTCGAGTTGCATTTATGGCTGATGAAGGCGCAAGCCGAAAGCTCCCTAATTTGACTTTGTCTTTTTAAAACACGTTTTCGATATTATGAGAATAAGGTTATTTATTATTATTATTGCAATGACCCCATGTTAAAGGTGAACTATTCCCTTTAATGTTTGTATTTGTATTGTAATTATTATTTACCGTCGACAAATACAATAACCCAATAACAAACGGAGTCAAGGAATAAATACGATAAATAGCAGAGGATACAGTGTTACAGGGTCAAGTGGTCATGAGAAGTGCAATGCATCACACTGTTTGGTGGATAAACATTGATACACATTGTGCATAAGTGCATCGATCGCCAAGGAGATCAGCGCTGGAAATGTTCTCATACAGAAGGTTTGCCCGACGTGGTAGGCGACAGAACATCCCGTTCTGAATTTTCTCCATGCTCTGGCGACAGGAACATGTAAAATTGGTCGCGTGCGAGTGGGTCCCCCACGCCCCGTCCCCACCCCCGCCCCAGCCCCCGCCCCGCCCCCGCCCCCGTCCCCGCCCCCGTCCCCGCCCCCGCCCCAGCAACTGCAAGACCAAACATACCCTGGATGTCAACCGAATCAAAGCGTCCCCCAAACACACCATGCAAGACAATAAAGTCATGCTGCGCTAGTCGAGAGGTAATCCGTAAGACTCCGAAGTGGTTAAAGGGACTGTCCCACCTTTTTGAAAGTTGTCGAATCACACTTAATTGTATGTCTACATGTCAGGCGAGGTCAGCTGAACATGTTCGTGCACTTTTTTCCGAACAAAATGCTTATCTTGGAAGATATTCAACTTTTAGTTTTTAAGCGGAAAGTTGGATTGGTGACATCATATGATTTTGTTTTTAATAACAGGGAAATCCTTTGTGCTGCCAAATGTATGGCACAATTTGTCGACATCTATTGCGCAGAAAAAGCGAACCACCTAGATTGCGAACCATCCGGGGATCGAGAAATGAAAGACGAAAATATTCCAAGGCTGACCTTAAAACAAGTCGACTATCATTACCAGTTGGGTAAAGAGAGACGACACTGTCGGTTTAGAGGCCCTATTCAAATACACATGGGCCTTATTTTTTACAGATGTCAAAATCAACCTCGAATATCTTTTCGATTAGATCATTGTGGTTAACATTAAATGCCAAATCAAGTGCCAATTAATGTCAATTAAGCAAGTGTGAGTAGTCGAGTGAGTCAGATGGGCGGTTTGAGTTCACGGCCAGCCAAATCAAGAACTTATGTTGAACTCTATCGAGTCGCACGGTGTGAGACTTGGCAGCAGTCAGCACCCGACCAGATTATACTGCCAAACTCCAAAATAGAGCGAATATGCGCGTTAAAGGGAATAGGTCACCTGTAAAGTTGTCCTGAAATTTGGATATACGGGGTATTGCGAGTTGAAAAAACGAATATGACATTTGTTTGGACGATATATGGATATCCGTCGAAAAATGGGCATGTTTCTCTTTTCTCCTTCATGGCCATAACAAACCTCATGACAATTATGACGTCATGCATATGGTAGCTTGGATATGGAAACTATTGCACACAATAACGACGGACCTTAGGCATATATACGCAGGCTGCGCGAAGCGCTCGCTCGTCCTTCCGTAGTGTATGGGCAAAATATGATTATGAGCGGTTCGGCCCGACCCGGCCCGTGGCGACGCTTTTGAGAAGCTCATATCTCTGCAACCACACGTCCTATTGACAAGCGGGCTTCTTTGCTGAACAGCCCCATCTAACCTACTCTGTCTGAGACCAGTGCCGACTCATGTGGGTGACTACCACAGCGCCCACGCGTGCCGCGTGAGGGTGTTGAAAAGCATTTTCTCCCAATAACTCCGCAACGGCTGGGCAGATTACGTGCAAATTTCGTGTGTGGTTAGGGACCCCTCAGCCGCCACTTTCACACAACTCAGGGGTGGGTGCCTCTGCATGTGCGCACGTGCACACCCCTATTCTGTATCTCAGGAACGGCTGAGCCGATTGTGTTCAAATTTGATGTATGGTTAGGGACCTCTCAGCCGCCGCTTTTCCACAAGTCAAGGGTGGGATGGCTTTGCACGTGCGCACGTGCACACCCCTATTCTATATCTCTGGAACGGCTGAGCCGATTGTGTTTATATTTTGTGTGTGGTTAGGGACCTCTCAGCCCCCACTTTCCCACAAGTCAAAGGTGGGTGCCACTGCACATGCACACGTGCGCACCCTTTTTTGTATCTCAGAAACTACTTGCCCGATCGAGTTGAAATTCCCCATACATTTCCTTCGCGCTCGCTCGTTCATCGCGAACTACGGCGCCTTACTGGTAACGTAAACAACCGTTGTGAGGACACGAAACAAGTTTCGGGCGCCCGAAACTTCTTCTTCTAAAAGGGGCCCACTAGTCCTGTGTCGAAATTACTTAGCGTAGCGAGGTAGTTCTTTCACCACAACCCGTTTTTCGATCTGCTCTACAAATCTGCTATCTCAGTTCAAAACCCCGTGTTAACCTGCGACTTACTGGGGGGCTATTCCCTCCCCTCCCGTTGTTTTGAAATAACTCCTAAGCGAACACCAGTATCGTCACCAATCTTTCCGTACCGTCTCTCACATCAATTCTGCACATGTTGGCCAAAGAAAAAAGATGAGGTGATGATAGGTCAACCGGGAATCACGTCAGAGTGACGTCATGTTCTTCGGGTTTTGTTTAAAAAAATAATGGTTTGCGGAAAACGCTGTCAAAGGTACAATGTTTGAGATAAATTAAATTGTCTCAAATAAAATTACTGACAATGGACTGGGCTATCAAACTGTTATCTCGGATTTTTGACTTGTTTTGAAATTCAAAATTTTGAGAAATCCAAATAACTTTGTTTTTGTTTTTACAACATTTTCAACAAAATCAGAGTTATCAAAAAACCGGAATATATGTGATCGAGACGTGTTCGGTGAATATTTGTACCAAAGTTGAAGTCCATATCTTCAAAAATGACTGACTTATGACCTTTAAAGGACAAAAATCGACCACCTCTCTATGCATTACTATGCATAAAAAAGTGCATTTCCGTGTTTGCATTTTACTTCTATTTATATGGAAGAAACAATGTTATAAGGTGTATGTCTCTGTGTTACAACGCCTAATGACCGTAATCTGCAGCTTGACCTCGTGACCTCGGATGGCCTTGACCTGACCCAGGGTCATTAACAGCTTAGGATGGGACTTAGAAGTGTCCGACACACAAAGCATGCCGATTTATCGACTGCTTATGCGTTTAATATTGAAATTTTCACCTGTGACGTCATTGGTGACCGAGGTCAACAATATTGGGTTTCGCTCGATAAATTTTCCAGGGCTATCGAATGCCGATTCAATGTTTACAATCGGTCCAGTAGTTCCGGAGATCCGAGAGGGGGGGGGGGGCAAAAAATAGCCCCCCCCCCAGTAAGTCGCTTTATGGAATATACCCCAGTAACTCGCGGGTTAAAGGTTAACTATTCCTTTTAAAAGCCGTGATGAGAGGAGCTGGCTTGAACCTGCGACCTGCCGACGCACACGGTGACGTTTGACGTGAGCGCATGTAAATCCCCATGGTGCGCGATTCGCTCTCCCGATAAGGTCATCGATGTGAGAAGCAAAGGTCAATTTGGAGTCTAAGATCAAACCTAAATCGCTATCTCAGAGACGCGATCCAAGATGATGTCGTTGATGGAGTATGACGTCAAGACATTTTTATGTTTGTTGCGTAAAGTGAATGTTATGACCTCAAAAGATTATCGGATTTAGTTTCAGCTTCCAAGCATCAGACCAACCACAAAGGCTTTCAAAGTCGGTCTGAAGAGCGACGGCGTCGTCTGGGGAGCGAACCCGCCTACAGAGCTTCAGGTCGTCAGCGTACATGAGACATGTCGACGATATGCGAGACGGAACATCGTTGCAAAATAAAATGAACAAAATCGGACCACATATGCTGCCCTCTGGCACCCCCGACCCAACAGACACCCAGCTAGACGTCTTCTTCCCGTTCAGCACCACACACTGCTCTCTCCCGCATGCAGGTGGTTTGAGTCCTACCTATAAGGGCAGCACCGGACAGATGATAGGAATGATGGAGTTTGTGAAGAAAGAGAGCAGGTACGTAGCCAGGTTTTCGTCCAGAGGGGGGGGGGGGGGCACCTCGAAAGGGCCCCCTTCCCGAGCGTTGGAAGGGCCCCCTTCCCAAGCGTTGGAAGGGCCCCCTTCCCAAGCGTTGAATGGGCCGAACAAAACGGATGAAAAGGCACGTTACAAGGATGGAAAATACAGTAGGACAGGTATGGCATGGGCCATGCCAACTTTTAGGATCTGGAGTTAGCAGACTGCCATATCAACTTTGAAACCAGCGACACCAATTTAGAATCAGCTATACCAACTTGGAATATTTTTTAAGGTCAAGACCTGGAACTCTTAAACAAATTGCGCCGCGGAGCGGCGCGAATTTGTTTAGTCGTATGCCCTGGATATGCTCTCATCAATGCGTCACATTGTGTATGGTGCGGACCTCTAAACATGCTATATTGTGCGTTTAAAAGTGCGGTAAAAAAAGGTGCTAATGTGAACTATTTTGCCTAATTATATAGGAAAGTAGCAATATAACACAAATGCGCCGAGAAACAGGGCGATTTTTTTATAACCCGCATATTATTGAATTTGTAGTTAAATTTCGCCACGGAGCGGCGCCAAAATTTGGAGTTTTATTTTTTGGACAACTGCATTTTTACTGTTGAAAGCCCCAGGGTTCCTTCAGATCGTCTAGGGGCCCCTCCGACCTTTTCAACACCTTTTCGACCTGTTTCTTGGACTCATCTGGGATCCGCAAAAGACATGATGTGGAATGGGTGATATATATTCAATACAAAGACGGCTTACTCTACAAGGAAAATTTTAATCGGAGCTTTTGGGTATATTGTAACACCCTGACGAAGGGTGTTACAATATACCCGAAAGCTCCGCTTTTAATATGTTTATTGCGGAGTAATTTATCTTTGTATTTAATCTTCATCTGGGATCTCTACGTGCTTTTGGCCCTTCCGGTCTGACCAGGGACTCCTGACCTTCCAAGAAGCCCTCTTGTGTGTCAAGGGGCCATTCGGCCTGTTCAAGGGTCCTTCCGACCTGGTCAGTGACTGCACTGGCTGCTTTGTCGCCCTGCCGACCTGCCCAGGGGCCCCTCCGAGCTGCCCAGCCACTCTTCTGGTCAGTGACTGCGCTCGCTGCCTTGTCGCCCTACCGACATGCTCAAAGGGCCCTCCGAACTACCCTGGGGCCCCTCCGTGCTAGCTAGGGGCCAATTCGGCATGTACAGGGGCCCTTCTTACCCGCCCAGGGGTCCTTTCGGTCTGGTCAGGGGCCCCTCCGATCTGCACAGGGGCCCTTTGCACTTTACAGGAGCCCTCTAGTCTCTCCAGGGGCCCTCCAGCCTTCTAAGGGGCCCTTCCGACCTGGCAAGGGACTGGGCTGGCTACTTTGTCGCCTTGCGACATGCTCTGAGGGCCATCCGACCTGTCCTGGGCCCCTCAGTGCTGACTAGGGGCCCATTCGGCATGTTCAGGGGCCCTTCTGACCCACCTAGGGGCCCTTTCGGTCTTGTCAGGGGCCCCTCTGACCTGCACAGGGGCCCCTTTAACTTCCCAGGGGCTCTCTGGTCTGTCCAAGGGGCTTCCAACCTGCTCAGGGGCCCTTATGACCTGGCAAGGGACTGCGCCGGCCGCTTTGTCGCCCTGCCGACATGCTCAGGGGCCTCTCGACCTGCCCAGGGGCCCCTCTGTGCTGGCTAGGGGCCCATTCGACGTGTTCAGGGGCCCTCTGACCCGCTCAGGGGCCCTTTCAGTCTGGCCAGGGGCCCCTCTTACATGCACATTGCACAGGGCTCTTTTGACCGTCCAAGGGGCTCTCTGGTCTTTTAGAGAGGGCCCTGGTGGCTCTAAAGGGCCTCTGAAGTGCTCTAAACTCTTTAAAGACCACGCTTAGTGTGGTAAAGAGCCCATGATACCGCGCTTCGCGCGGTCTCGTCGGTCCTTTTCGGCACACTGGGCCCTCCTGGCCTCCAAGGGGGGGGGGGGGGGGGGGAGGACCCACCGCTCCCCCCCCTTGGCTACGTGCCTGAAGGAGTATGGTTGACACTGGTAAAAGCTGAGGAGTAATCAGTGTAGATTACGTCTATCTGGAGACCGTCGGCGATCGAGTCCCATAACTGCTTCACGAGGCAGGTTAGGCTTCTGGTGCAGGTGCGGCGGGGCAGGAAGCCATGCTGGGCCAGGGAAATCACTGGTGAAACATAGTGCATCAGCTGGTCACACGTGATACGCTCTAGGATCTTCGAAGAAATGGGCAGAAGCGATATTGGCCGATAATTACTCGGATCTTTCCGGTCGCCTTGTTTGGCCTAGGAGCTTGTTTGGCCTAGGGGCGCTGTGGTAGCCTTTTGTTGTGAGCCTTATCTTTTTTCTAGTATGGGTTCGATAGTTGTAACCATTGATACTGCACAAAATTGCCGATAACAATTTTTTCTTCTATCATGATTGCTTGATTAACACCTGCCCTGGGCACCGGTCCTCCCTGCTCTCTACTCTCTTGTGACGCCTCTCAGCCCTGCGCACACTTGACACCTCTGTGGCCCCACGGCTGCAGACATTTGACACTCCTCTAATGCCCGCCTCTCTCTCTCTCTCTCTCTCTCCCTCTCTCTCTCGGCAGCGGCGGCGGCTCGGCTGTGCCAGAGTGGGCCGCGCCCGGCGCCGCTGCCGGCCGGCCCGCCGCCGCCGCCACTCCCGCCGCCGACGGGCACGACTGGGGCGACCCTTCGCTCGTCATGGTGTACGAGAAAGCCTCCGTGCTGCTGAGCTCGCACGAGTTCGGCGTGTTCGATGAGCTCGTGCGTCGCTACCTGGCCGGTCACGTGGATGTCGTGAGGCTGGTCGGGTCGCTACTGGAGCTGTTCAGGTCACCGGAGAAGGTGAGTGACTTCATCAAAGAGCTGTGGAGGTAGCCAGAGAAGGTGGATACTACTGCGTGGGGATATGTGGTATATGGATATACTGCGGTACAATCGGTGGGGATATGCGGTATATGTGGTATATGGATATACTGCGGTACGTTCGGTGGGGATATGCGGTATTTGTGGTATATGGATATACTGCGGTACGTTCGGTGGGGATATGCGGTATTTGTGGTATATGGATATACTGCGGTACGTTCGGTGGGGATATGCGGTATATGTGGTATATGGATATACTGCGGTACGTTCGGTGGGGATATGCGGTATATGTGGTATATGGATATACTGCGGTACGTTCGGTGGGGATATGCGGTATATGTGGTATATGGATATACTGCGGTACGTTCGGTGGGGATATGCGGTATATGTGGTATATGGATATACTGCGGTACGTTCGGTGGGGATATGCGGTATATGTGGTATATGGATATACTGCGGTACGTTCGGTGGGGATATGCGGTATATGTGGTATATGGATATACTGCGGTACGTTCGGTGGGGATATGCGGTATATGCGGTATATGGATATACTGCGGTACGTTCGGTGGGGATATGCGGTATTTGTGGTATATGGATATACTGCGGTACGTTCGGTGGGGATATGCGGTATATGTGGTATATGGATATACTGCGGTACGTTCGGTGGGGATATGCGGTATATGTGGTATATGGATATACTGCGGTACGTTCGGTGGGGATATGCGGTATATGTGGTATATGGATATACTGCGGTACGTTCGGTGGGGATATGCGGTATATGTGGTATATGGATATACTGCGGTACGTTCGGTGGGGATATGCGGTATTTGTGGTATATGGATATACTGCGGTACGTTCGGTGGGGATATGCGGTATTTGTGGTATATGGATATACTGCGGTACGTTCGGTGGGGATATGCGGTATATGTGGTATATGGATATACTGCGGTACGTTCGGTGGGGATATGTGGTATATGTGGTATATGGATATACTGCGGTACGTTCGGTGGGGATATGCCGTATATGTGGAATATGGATATACTGCGGTACGTTCGGTGGGGATATGCGGTATATGTGGTATATGGATATACTGCGGTACGTTCGGTGGGGATATGTGGTATATGTGGTATATGGATATACTGCGGTACGTTCGGTGGGGATATGCGGTATTTGTGGTACATGGATATACTGCGGTACGTTCGGTGGGGATATGCGGTATATGTGGTATATGGATATACTGCGGTACGTTCGGTGGGGATATGCGGTATTTGTGGTATATGGATATACTGCGGTACGTTCGGTGGGGATATGCGGTAGATGTGGTATATGGATATACTGCGGTACGTTCGGTGGGGATATGCGGTATATGTGGTATATGGATATACTGCGGTACGTTCGGTGGGGATATGCGGTATATGTGGTATATGGATATACTGCGGTACGTTCGGTGGGGATATGCGGTATTTGTGGTATATGGATATACTGCGGTACGTTCGGTGGGGATATGCGGTATTTGTGGTATATGGATATACTGCGGTACGTTCGGTGGGGATATGCGGTATATGTGGTATATGTATATACTGCGGTACGTTCGGTGGGGATATGCGGTATATGTGGTATATGGATATACTGCGGTACGTTCGGTGGGGATATGCGGTATATGTGGTATATGGATATACTGCGGTACGTTCGGTGGGGATATGCGGTATATGTGGTATATGGATATACTGCGGTACGTTCGGTGGGGATATGCGGTATTTGTGGTATATGGATATACTGCGGTACGTTCGGTGGGGATATGCGGTATATGTGGTATATGGATATACTGCGGTACGTTCGGTGGGGATATGCGGTATATGTGGTATATGGATATACTGCGGTACGTTCGGTGGGGATATGCGGTATTTGTGGTATATGGATATACTGCGGTACGTTCGGTGGGGATATGCGGTATTTGTGGTATATGGATATACTGCGGTACGTTCGGTGGGGATATGCGGTATTTGTGGTATATGGATATACTGCGGTACGTTCGGTGGGGATATGCGGTATTTGTGGTATATGGATATACTGCGGTACGTTCGGTGGGGATATGCGGTATATGTGGTATATGGATATACTGCGGTACGTTCGGTGGGGATATGTGCAATAAACTAGTAACATTTCGTACATTAACGTTACATAAGTAAATTTGCCAGTTTGAGAATTTGTATCCATTGCTCCGCTGGGGTGGGGGGGGGGGGGGGGGGGGATTTACCCACCCATCTCCCGGATTTTCTTAATAACTTGAAAACAATGAAAGCTAACGACTTTACACTTTTAGTACCTTATGATGCATCAATTATACGTCTTCCCACCAAATTTCACTGAAATTGATGCAGTGCTTTGGGAGATCATAACGTTTTAATGACGTCATGTCATGCCATTTTTGGTGGAAAACCAAAAATGTTCGAGAAATTGTAAACAATCGAGTTTTGATGCAAATTGCAAATACAAGCGTCCTAAGAAAGGAAATTACATTCTCTTCAAAATGGCTCTCAAATAAAAAAAAACTATATTTGCAAAATTTTGGGTTTTTGAGGTCCCCGCGAAATGTCCACAAAAAAGACGGAATATATGTTGGAGAACCAGGTATGGAGGATACCCAAACCAAATTTCAAAGCAATATTTTTATTTTGCACTGACGTATGGCTCCCAAGTATAAGTAACTCATGACGCCATTTGTTTTAGTTGCATTTTTTTGCCTTTTAGTGGCCAGATACAGACAAATAAATGCCACCGCTGTATTTCTGAGACAAAACTGGTCTAGAAACATGCCTTTTTATTTATATTAATCCATTTCAAATGCCTTTTGTAACAAAACCTGACCTTGACCTGAGTGCCATTGTATGGGGTCAAGTTGTGAAAATGGCTGCTACTATCGAATTCTACGTGAACAATAACCCATAAAACATGTGTTGCATGACTTTCGCAGACCTCTTGTCAATAGTGACCCTTTGTGACCTGACCATGACCTTGATCTTTGCTCAAAATTCCACTTTCGGTAATGTGGTAGATGTATTATACATTTGAGAGCTTTTTGTGCGACAATAGTCGTACTCTAAGGCTTTGAATGGAAAGTATGGCCCATCAACTCAAATAACTCGATTTTGACCTTTAATCCGACCGTGACCGGGCATGTGACCTTATTTTAAGAATGTCGGGTATGCGTTATATTCGTTTCATTGAGAGATGTCGATCGCCGTCTTGCGCGTCCCGCTGCGGTCATTGGTTCGGAAGATACAGACTCTCTCGTTATTCCGCGGCAAAGTCAAATGATACGTTGCTTCGATGTAAATAAGTCGATTATGCGCGAGCTATCATGTACGGTACTACTTGACAATGGTGCCGAAATGGGATAGGTTTGGCTGTGTGTAACTATTATTACATTTTATTTTGTTCATTTTTATTTCATTTTGTCTATATTTTTATCTCGTATTGTTTGACTATTTGTATATGTTTTTTGTATTCTTATTCTGTATTTTGCTTGTACCGCTCACAACGACTTTTACAGTCGCTTTTAGAATACATCTAGGCGTGCGATGTTTTTACCGAAGCGCTCGCTCGTCTTTCCGTGGTATATGGGAAAAATCTGAATATTAACGGCCCGGCCCGGCCCGACCCGACCCGACCCGATCCCCGGTCCCCGACCCGACCCGTGGCGACGCTTTTGAGAAGCTTATATCTCTGCAACCACACGTCCGATTGACAAGCGGACTTCTTTGCTGAGCAGCCCCATTCAACCTACCCTGTTTGAGGCCGTTGACGACTCATGTGGGCGACTACCACTGCGCGTGGCACGTGCCGCGTGAGGGGTGTCATAAGTGTTTTCTCGCAATAAAAACTCTGCAACGGCTGAGCCGATTGTGTTCAAATTTGGTGTGTTGTTAGGGACCTCTCATCCGCCACTTTCCCACAAGTCAGGGGTGGGGTGCCTCTGCATGTGCGCACGTGCACACCCCTATTCTATATCTCAGGAACGGCTGAGCCGATTGTGTTCAAATTTGGTGTGTGGTTAGGGACCTCTCAGCCGCCAATTTTCCACAAGCCAGGGGTGGGGTGCCTCTGCACGTCCGCATGTGCACACCCCTATTCTCTACCTCAGGAACGGCTGAGCCGATTGTGTTCGAATTTTGTGTGTGGTTAGGGACCTCTCAGCCATCGCCTTCCCACGAGTCAGGGATGGGGTGCCTCTGCACATGCCCACGTGCACACCCCTATTATATATCTCAGGAACGGCTGAGCCGTTTGTGTTCAAATTCAGTGTGTGGTTAGGGACCTCTCAGCCGCCTCTTTCCCACAAGTCGGGGGTGGGGTGCCTCTGCACGTGCGCACGTACGCACCTTTCTTGTATCTCAGAAACTACTTGCCCTATCGAGTTGAAATTCACCATACATTTCCTTCGCGATCGCTCGTTCATCGCCGACTACGGCGCCTTACTGGTACGTATGTCAGTGCGTGTGGTTTTATCTGGGTGACTTCGCCTATACGTAGGTCAGTGCGTGTGGTTTTATCTGGGTGCGTGTGGTTTTATCTGGGCGTGTGGTTTTATCAGTGCGTGTGGTTTTATCTGGGCGTGTGGTTTTATCTGGGAGACTAGCCTATCTATCTGGGTGACTATCGGGGTGACTTCGCCGATAAATGGCTTGTCCTGTCGGCGATCGTGGCAAATAAACTAAACAATACGAGGGGGTAAAATTTACCCTCCCCCCTCCCCAGCGGGGCGCGTTCGGCTCGAGACCCCAGCGGGGCGCGGGTTAAAATATCCAAGCGTACAGGACTATCCCACACATCTGGTAATCGAAGACGGTCTCGGTTCAGGTAACCTGCCTTATTCATGCAGGCATGCTGCTAAGTGCTAATCAAGTTTTAAACCAAATTGTGGTTGGTTATGGTACACTAATCCATATGATTAAACTGTTGCCTATATGAAATCGTGTAGGTACATTTGTAACTTCATGAACGAACCGGGCAGTTTCTGAAAGGTGGCTTTTTACAAATATCAATGACCTCGTCTTGTAAAACAGTATTGACGAAACTAAAATAAAAATATTGCGCAATTTCAATTAGAAAAAGCCAACAGAGCGTTAGCGTGTTGAACTGCATGTATGTACACATATGCGATCTTTCTCGTTTCGCAGTTTGAAAATGTCCATATCCCATATCTTAACACTTTGTGCACCTTAGATAACACTTCTTTACAAGTTTATTACACATATCACATATGTATGCACACTTAATTACAAAAGTCAAGCAGCACAGCGCTATTTAATGCCCAAACGCGTAGGTGACATTACAATAGTGGGACAGATTCAAATGGCACTCAAGATGGCTTATGATTTAAGCACCATGCACCTTTTATCCTTTTTTTACACGGCAGATAAAGTTATTAGAGCGGTACATCCCGATGAATGTAACATCGCATTGTCACATATGGTGGCCTCATTATTGTCCTTTGTCCTGCATATGCGGAAACGACATGCAGAGGGTACCGATCTTTCAACAGTCACGAGTTATTCAGGAGTGAGACAACAAGGAGGCCTTACCGAGGCAAGCAATCGAAGTGATGCCGGCAAATATTCCGTACATAGCACGTGTACATAGCACATAGCACATAGCCTTTGAATGGTGAGATAACAGGAACTGACGCCAGTTCCAATACACTTCATGAATAAAACCTTAGACGCGGAATACTGCGCAACAGAAACAAACATGGTACCAAATCAGCAAATCGATTCATTTGGAGTTGACGTGACCACTGCGGGTCAATGGCCTGTAAAATGCTCACACAAGGAAATCATATTTGAAAATAAGGCTAAGATGGACTTATTGTTGTATTGTTTGGATCTATTGTTTTTGTATTTCGACATGATAATGTTATTTCCAGTGTACAGTACCATGGTAGTACAATATCCAGTTACAGCTTTGGCAGCCGGCACCCGCAATGAGGAAACGCAATCAGAACAAATTATGAGAAGGCAGACAGTTAGAACAAGTTGACAACCAAAATGTGGCGATAAAACATGAATATTTACCAGACCGACCGCAAGTGTGTCAAAATATGGACGTCCTTATCATCCAATTGGTATGAACACTGAATCAAATATGTATGAACTGAACATCTGAATTAATTCAACATCCTGGCGGCATGCGGGCAAAGTTCACTGACTTCTGAGCCTCACGAGAGTTGTGAAGCCGGCTGTATGTACCGGCTAACTATTCCAGCCAGCGGCCCCTTCAGACACTCCTGGCCGGGCGGCGAGGGCGCAGCCTCTCCTGGCCGGGCGGCGGGGGCAGCTGCACGAACGTCGGACGAATGAAGAGGGTCACTCCGTCGATGGGGCCGCCTGAGACTCCTTGCCCCTGCTGCCCCTCCTGCACCTGTTGCCCCTGCTGCCCCTGCTGGTCTGCCGGTCCCTGGCCGGCCCCTGCGCCAGGCTGAGGGGCCGGAGGGGCCACAAGCGGAGGCAGCTGGATGAGGGTGGGCCGTATGAGGAGGAGCATCAGGCCGGTCACACCAGGCCGGGCGGCGATACCGCTGTCAGAGGAGCTGCGAGTCAGCTGGCCGGTCACACCAGGCCGGGCGGCGATACCGCTGTCAGAGAAGCTGCGAGTCAGCTGGCCGGGGTACGACCGAGCCCAGACCGAGGCCGAGGTCACTGACCCCGCTCCGACCGCCAACACCAGCGCCAGCGACAGAAACACCTGAGGACAACAGAGAGGCCTTTACAATTTATCGAAATTAAGTCAAATTTACTTTTTATTTGTATGTACTCTCCCTCTCTCCCTCTCTCCCTCTCTCCCTCTCTCCCTCTCTCCCTCTCTCCCTCTCTCCCTCTCTCCCTCTCTCCCTCTCTCCCCTCTCCCCTCTCCCCTCTCCCCTCTCCCCTCTCCCTCTCTCCCTCTCTCCCTCTCTCCCTCTCTCCCTCTCTCCCTCTCTCCCTCTCTCCCTCTCTCCCGCTCTCCCGCTCTCCCGCTCTCCCGCTCTCCCTCTCTCCCTTTCTCCCTTTCTCCCTCTCTCCCTCTCTCCCTCTCTCCCAGACTAAGTATCTGACAGATTAAGCATCGACATCCAACAAATATCTCATAGCTATTTCATCCCGCTTCGCTTACGTTCCGTTCGTGTCGAATGGTTTGGTGTGAAACCAATATGAACACCAAAATAGCAAATTGTGTACTCACGGCCTTCATCTTCTTCCACTTCGTAGTTTGCACAACTCACGATGTAGCTTGTCTTCGAAAGCCAAAATATACTACGGATCACTTAAGAAATCACTATAGCCGTTGATTTCGCTGTCTCATTCGAATAGTCACACTCACAGGACAACACCTGACGGAGCCGACTCTTGCTGGCGTGCGCCGCGCCAGGTGCTCCACCGTGTTGTGGCGGCCGCCGTCTCTGCGCGCCCCAACTCATCGTGTTGTTTTTGTAGATATACCGGTGGAGGCCGCAGGCAGGACAACCATAGTCAGGCAAACCGGTATACCTTCACCGGTATTAATTTGTCAACATGTGTCGGTTGACAAGCTTTATCTTTGTAAATTTACATTTATTAGCATCTAGTAAGCACAACTGGAGAGAAGGATAATGTCCTTCTCATTCACATGCATTTATCCGCCCCTGTGCAAGCTATCTGTCAGTCTCCAGCGAGGGTCGATGTACGGGCTGATGCATTTTTCATAACAAGGCCCGCCATTATGTGTCGATTCCATCACGGCAAACTTTGCTGCCAGCGAATAGCATCAAGGTTATTATTAGGCAGCGTTTGTGCCTGAAGACGGGATGTTTCCGAATCTGACAACTTTGCCATACCATACGGGCCTCCGCGCCCACGCGTTAGGCTTGAATTAATCAGCCAGCATTAGTATGCACACACCGTTGTCGAAACTGGAATAGCGAGATTTCAGCAGTGTTTCGCTGGCGGTCGGAGAGCTGTTGCGATATTTCAGCAGTGTTTCGCTGGCGGTCGGAGAGCTGTTGCGAGATTTCAGCAGTGTTTCGCTGGCGGTCGGAGAGCTGTTGCGGGATTTCAGCAGTGTTTCGCTGGCGGTCGGAGAGCTGTTGCGAGATTTCAGCAGTGTTTCGCTGGCGGTCGGAGAGCTGTTGCGAGATTTCAGCAGTGTTTCGCTGGCGGTCGGAGAGCTGTTGCGGGATTTCAGCAGTGTTTCGCTGGCGGTCGGAGAGCTGTTGCGAGATTTCAGCAGTGTTTCGCTGGCGGTCGGAGAGCTGTTGCGAGATTTCAGCAGTGTTTCGCTGGCGGTCGGAGAGCTGTTGCGGGATTTCAGCAGTGTTTCGCTGGCGGTCGGAGAGCTGTTGCGGGATTTCAGCAGTGTTTCGCTGGCGGTCGGAGAGCTGTTGCGGGATTTCAGCAGTGTTTCGCTGGCGGTCGGAGAGCTGTTGCGGGATTTCAGCAGTGTTTCGCTGGCGGTCGGAGAGCTGTTGCGGGATTTCAGCAGTGTTTCGCTGGCGGTCGGAGAGCTGTTGCGGGATTTCAGCAGTGTTTCGCTGGCGGTCGGAGAGCTGTTGCTTGGTGGACTGCTACGCAAAGCAGAAGCCCGAAGGCTGGTGAACAGCTGTGGTTGGAATAATTACATACTGCTGCTGTGTCCATTCTGTGTGACGGGGCGCCATGTGGGATTTACTTCAACCGACCTCGTAAAAGTGACATTAGTTTTGATATCTCAAGATGAACGTTAGCTTTCCTACCAGCATCCGAAACTAAGATGCAAAATATGTGTTTTTACTGAAGAGTCAAACAAGCAAACAACCGACTTTCTCAACGGACCGATTTAATTTCGGAGGAAGCAAATCCTCAATCCTCTGCACAATAAAGCCATCTGAAGGCACACGGCCGTCGGTCGCAATGCTGTCCGGCGGCGCTCGAGGCGATGCCCCGAGGGCACGTCTCGTCAGTCGTCACCGCGGCCGACGGGCGACGATCGCGCCGAGACGTGACCCGCATCCGGCTGACCAAAACACGTCCGGCAGCCAAATGGCGACGATTTGCTGGCCCCGGGGGCGTCGTCACGTAATCTGGCGATCGCGCGTGGCGGGCACGGGGCGGCGGAGTTGGTTGCGGAATGTAGGCTGATACGTGCGGCTGTATGCCGCGGGTGTGTGGGTGGGAGTGGGTGTCGTCCCTCCCCTCCCCTCCCCTCCGAGACGCTCACCGGCTCCGGAGCTGCTCTTCATTATCTCAGCACCGCTTCTCTGCCCTGTCCACGTCTCAGAGTCCGATACAAACTGGTCCAGGCAACGGTCGGACTTCCAACAGCGGCAGGTAGCGGGCTGGGAGACGCAGCAGCCTGTGCGCAGTAAGGTAGCGGGCTGGGAGACGCAGCAGCCTGTGCGCAGTAAGGTAGCGGGCTGGGAGACGCAGCAGCTTGTGCGCAGTAAGGTAGCGGGCTGGGAGACGCAGCAGCTTGTGCGCAGTAAGGTAGCGGGCTGGGAGATGCAGCAGCTTGTGCGCAGTAAGGAAGCGGGCTGGGAGACGCAGCAGCCTGTGCGCAGTAAGGTAGCGGGCTGGGAGACGCAGCAGCCTGTGCGCAGTAAGGTAGCGGGCTGGGAGACGCAGCAGCTTGTGCGCAGTAAGGTAACGGGCTGGGAGACGCAGCAGCTTGTGCGCAGTAAGGTAGCGGGCTGGGAGACGCAGCAGCCTGTGTGCAGTAAGGTAGCGGGCTGGGAGACGCAGCAGCCTGTGCGCAGTAAGGTAGCGGGCTGGGAGACGCATCAGCTTGTGCGCAGTAAGGTAGCGGGCTGGGAGACGCAGCAGCTTGTGCGCAGTAAGGTAGCGGGCTGGGAGACGCAGCAGCCTGTGCGCAGTAAGGTAGCGGGCTGGGAGACGCAGCAGCCTGTGTGCAGTAAGGTAGCGGGCTGGGAGACGCAGCAGCCTGTGCGCAGTAAGGTAGCGGGCTGGGAGATGCAGCAGCCTGTGCGCAGTAAGGTAGCGGGCTGGGAGACGCAGCAGCCTGTGCGCAGTAAGGTAGCGGGCTGGGAGACGCAGCAGCCTGTGCGCAGTAAGGTAGCGGGCTGGGAGATGCAGCAGCCTGTGCGCAGTAAGGTAGCGGGCTGGGAGACGCAGCAGCCTGTGCGCAGTAAGGTAGCGGGCTGGGAGACGCAGCAGCCTGTGCGCAGTAAGGTAGCGGGCTGGGAGACGCAGCAGCTTGTGCGCAGTAAGGTAGCGGGCTGGGAGATGCAGCAGCTTGTGCGCAGTAAGGAAGCGGGCTGGGAGACGCAGCAGCCTGTGCGCAGTAAGGTAGCGGGCTGGGAGACGCAGCAGCCTGTGCGCAGTAAGGTAGCGGGCTGGGAGACGCAGCAGCTTGTGCGCAGTAAGGTAACGGGCTGGGAGACGCAGCAGCTTGTGCGCAGTAAGGTAGCGGGCTGGGAGACGCAGCAGCCTGTGTGCAGTAAGGTAGCGGGCTGGGAGACGCAGCAGCCTGTGCGCAGTAAGGTAGCGGGCTGGGAGACGCAGCAGCTTGTGCGCAGTAAGGTAGCGGGCTGGGAGACGCAGCAGCTTGTGCGCAGTAAGGTAGCGGGCTGGGAGACGCAGCAGCCTGTGCGCAGTAAGGTAGCGGGCTGGGAGACGCAGCAGCCTGTGTGCAGTAAGGTAGCGGGCTGGGAGACGCAGCAGCCTGTGCGCAGTAAGGTAACGGGCTGGGAGACGCAGCAGCCTGTGCGCAGTAAGGTAGCGGGCTGGGAGACGCAGCAGCCTGTGCGTAGTACTGAACGAGTGGACGCGGGAACAGGAATTTTGACAGATATTCGTCCATCACGCTAGAGGAATCTTGGAATCTTAAAGCATTCAGAGTGTGGTGAATTCCTCTTGTTTTAGAACTGATTTATGGTGTAATCGTTATTGCGCATGTCTGCGCGCATTGCATTGAAGTGAAATGTATGGTGTGTTAAAGTGGGTGAATATATTCTGAATAACTACCTATTGCCCTACGGTATGTGGTTTGTCCGTGAGAGATATAACTAAACTATCTATATATTGAAGTTGAAACTGTTATTGATATTAACACGCGCAGTGGAGAGGGGTATGCCACTAACACGCAGTGGAAAGGGGGGGACTTTACTGTCCCCCTAAGATTTCCGAAAGTATGAGACATAAAACGATCAAACTTACAGGTTAAGTAGGTGATCTACATTGTATTACTACATTTTATTTGATGATTTACATTGTATTACTGATCTACATCACGCATGATCTACATTTTCTAAAATTTTCGTGACCTTAGGTCAATATCTTCAAGGTCAAACGAGGTCACAAAGGTCAAATCTGGCCAAATGTCACAATTTTTGAAATTTTACCTCTGTGACGTCACAGGTCACCAGCAATGTGTCCAAAGTTGTGTCCGGGGATGAATATTGACATTGGCTACCGAATGGCGTTTGAATAATCCCGATCCGACTGTTGGTTCCGAAGATATATTTTCGCCGACCTCGATTCTGGCGGCCATCTTGGATTACAAATCCATATAACTCAAAAAATGTACCGACCTATGTCCTTCTTTTTTAGTCAAACGATCCGATATTGAGTTGGCTTTAATGTCGCGCAAAAAACATTGTCCTACTCTGCTTTGTTTTTTTTAGCTATTCACGAAAAACGTGGAGGGGGGGGGGGGGGGGGGGAGGGGGCACAAGTGCCCCCCCCCCTCTCCACTGCGCGTGTTAATAATGGACAAACCAAAATTTTAATGTATATTTGAATACAATAATCTAGTTGAAATACCACAAATAATCACTGTGGTGTTAGTTATTGGAGGACTAACACGATTTCTTCCCACATGTAATCCATGTTCAGTGAATGTTGTCAAACTATTTCTATTTCAGCGCAAAACGCACGATTTTCCATCCACTTAACGAATAATCCAATGAACAACAACGTAAGACGATTTGTTGCTGTAATTCGACGAAAAGCATACACATTTTTCTTCGGCACTCACACGTCACTTCTTCTTTCTTATCTGTTATATTTCACCGGGTAACCTAATTGAATGGGTCGTCTGTTATTGGCTATCCGAAGCCAAATCACGCTAGATAGATAGCACTTGTGTTCGTCCAATAAGTTCAGATTTCTTCAAAGCAGCACCATCGTGTGTTGAAGCCTAGCTTCTGAATGCGTATGGCTGTAACAATTCCCCTCTCAATTATGCTTCAAAATACATGGAATAAAATAAAATAAATGAAAATGAACTGAAAAAACAGCGTTCTGCTTTCTTTACATTACACACTTAAATGTTTGATTGACATGCCGGGTACTGCCAACAATACTAAAGATAACACAACCTCGAATTCAGCGTATTGAGCACTTTATTTCGATGGTTACCCCAGACAATACATTTTATGGGTTTACTGATGTTGCATGCCGTTGATTTTCATGCTGATCTTGCTGACTCGGACGAGTTAATTCTTATTCTTGGGAAATAATGTATACAATGTTATTACGAGCGAGCGCGAAGCGCTCGCTCGTCCTTCCGTGGTATATGGTAAAAATCTGAATATGAGCGGCCCGGCCCGACCCGGCCCGGCCCGTGGCGACGCTTTTGAGAAGCTAATATCTCTGCAACCGCACGTCCGATTGACAAGCGGGTTTCTTTGCTGAGTAGACCCATCCAACCAAACCTGTTTGATACCGGTGCCGACTCATGTGGGTCACTACCACTGCACGTGGCGGGTGCCGCGCCACGTATATATATATATATATATATATATATATATATATATATATATATATATATATATATATATATATATATATATATATATATATATATATATATATATATATATATATATATATATATATATATATATATATATATATATATATATATATATATATATATATATATATATATACATATACATATATATATATATATATATATATATATATATATATATATATATATATATATATATATATATATATATATATATATATATATATATATATATATATATATATATATATATATATTAGCTGATCTCTACTTAACATGCTGAAATATTAATTGTTTTCGAAATTAAACATATCTCGCAGATTTGTTTAAAATCATGTCTTATAATATCATATAATTCATCATATCATAAAATAATATAATATTGTATACATAATTTCCCAAGAATATGAAGAATAACATGTATGTTTCTTGCTCAAACACTGCATAGAATAAATATATTATATTAGAACTTCATGGTGGTTATCTCCTATCGCTAAAATGTATTATAATCCATTTTGGCAGCCTTCCCACATTGAACGGGCGACCATTAATTTGTGATATTTTGACACAACAAAGTCCAATATCAGAGGATGTCACGCGATTCACGCATGGTCTGGAAAAACGCAAATGTCGGGTATTCATCAGTCAGTCAAAAAGGGGGATAACATTATTATCAGCCGTTTTAGCCATCTCAACTGACCGTTAATTTTGTTATCAGGTCAGTAGCGAAACGGGTAGTTGTTACAGCCATTTTAATAATATTGTTATTTGGACAGTGAGCTCTAATGCATTGCGGGTGCATTGTTATATCCTGTGCGCTAACACAATTATATATTCTTACGTTTCCAATTAAAAGCTATCTCAGGTTCTAAGTTTTCTTGGAGGCGAACACACTTGTTTCCCATTTTGCTGTTTAGCCTTCATAGGACCCTACCATTTAACATTTAAAGTGTACGAATCCTATGAATCCAGTATATAACAACTGTACATTTTTATAACCTTCGTGAACACTTACGGACATACCAGATTCTTAGTGGATTTGTAACTGTATGAAAACTGACTGTTAATTTTGTTATTTGGGCAGTTAGTGTAATTGAATTGGGCTGTAATGTTAACAAACGGTGTGGATAACCGAAGGTTGTTGTTCTATATTGAAAATAACACTATTCTTTAGAATTGTGTTTTTCTATAGAAAAACAACCTGAGCCATTCTCCGGGCTTTGTTTTCCGATTCGTGTCCGAGATCGGGCAAAGTTGATGCCCTAGAAAACGGCTCGGTAAATTTCGTCGAAATTTGCAGCATATCGCTTACTCTAGATGATGGCAATTGTCAGGGTCCGCTAGTGTGGGAAAACTTCGAAGCGCGCGCGGCAGGCACGTGCCATTTCCCATAGACTTACAATGGGGCCAAACCAAGATCGCCCCTAGCGAAAAAATGAATCGATACATTTTTTCTAAATTTTCTGAATCCCTCCTCTATATCTATTTGAGTAGTGTCCGTTTTGCACTCGAAACACAGCAATGTTTTCGTGTCTGTCCGCGGTTGAATTCACGTGCCTTTGTGAGCATGGAACCTACGTCCAGGGGAATCCCCGATAAATATTAATATTTGAGCGGCGTCTGTAGTTCCGAGCTGGGAAAACACAGCCAACAATATATGTGTAAATCACGTGCCTTTATGCATAGGGAACCACCATCCCGGAGAATTTCGTTAAATTACAAGTCCGTTAAATATCTATAGCTGTGTCGGAGATGGGTTGGTTGGAGTTGGAGATGCAAGTCCAACAAGTTCGACAAGTCCGACAAACCCGCCTAGTCCGACAGGTCCGACAGGCCCGACAGGCCCGACAGGCCCGACAGGCCCGACAGGCCCGACAGGTCCGACAGGTCCGACAGGTCCGACAGGTCCGACAGGTCCGACAGGTCCGACAGGTCCGACAGGTCCGACAGGTCCGACAGGTCCGACAGGTCCGACAGGTCCGACAGGTCCGACAGGTCCGACAGGTCCGACAGGTCCGACAGGTCCGACAGGTCCGACAGGTCCGACAGGTCCGACAGGTCCGACAGGTCCGACAGGTCCGACAGGTCCGACAGGTCCGACAGGTCCGACAGGTCCGACAGGTCCGACAGGTCCGACAGGTCCGACAGGTCCGACAGGTCCGACAGGTCCGACAGGTCCGACAGGTCCGACAGGTCCGACAGGTCCGACAGGTCCGACAGGTCCGACAGGTCCGACAGGTCCGACAGGTCCGACAGGTCCGACAGGTCCGACAGGTCCGACAGGTCCGACAGGTCCGACAGGTCCGACAGGTCCGACAGGTCCGACAGGTCCGACAGGTCCGACAGGTCCGACAGGTCCGACAGGTCCGACAGGTCCGACAGGTCCGACAGGTCCGACAGGTCCGACAGGTCCGACAGGTCCGACAGGTCCGACAGGTCCGACAGGTCCGACAGGTCCGACAGGTCCGACAGGTCCGACAGGTCCGACAGGTCCGACAGGTCCGACAGGTCCGACAGGTCCGACAGGTCCGACAGGTCCGACAGGTCCGACAGGTCCGACAGGTCCGACAGGTCCGACAGGTCCGACAGGTCCGACAGGTCCGACAGGTCCGACAGGTCCGACAGGTCCGACAGGTCCGACAGGTCCGACAGGTCCGACAGGTCCGACAGGTCCGACAGGTCCGACAGGTCCGACAGGTCCGACAGGTCCGACAGGTCCGACAGGTCCGACAGGTCCGACAGGTCCGACAGGTCCGACAGGTCCGACAGGTCCGACAGGTCCGACAGGTCCGACAGGTCCGACAGGTCCGACAGGTCCGACAGGTCCGACAGGTCCGACAGGTCCGACAGGTCCGACAGGTCCGACAGGTCCGACAGGTCCGACAGGTCCGACAGGTCCGACAGGTCCGACAGGTCCGACAGGTCCGACAGGTCCGACAGGTCCGACAGGTCCGACAGGTCCGACAGGTCCGACAGGTCCGACAGGTCCGACAGGTCCGACAGGTCCGACAGGTCCGACAGGTCCGACAGGTCCGACAGGTCCGACAGGTCCGACAGGTCCGACAGGTCCGACAGGTCCGACAGGTCCGACAGGTCCGACAGGTCCGACAGGTCCGACAGGTCCGACAGGTCCGACAGGTCCGACAGGTCCGACAGGTCCGACAGGTCCGACAGGTCCGACAGGTCCGACAGGTCCGACAGGTCCGACAGGTCCGACAGGTCCGACAGGTCCGACAGGTCCGACAGGTCCGACAGGTCCGACAGGTCCGACAGGTCCGACAGGTCCGACAGGTCCGACAGGTCCGACAGGTCCGACCAATAAGTCAAAAAAGTAAAAACGTTATCCATCTATCAATCAAATATCCATCCATCTATCGGGATGCAATCTATCGGGCTTGCGAATCTATGGGATTGCGACGCGGAGCGAGCACAAGGCGCTAGCCTATATTACTATTTGATAAGCATCTGTCTATCTGTCTGTCTGTCCATCCGGCACCGCTCAGTTTATTCAGTTTAAAAGTCACAGTTAATTCACGTGCTGAATTGGTGCGGATACCTCGATCCCGGAGATGCCAGCTAGCTATGCCGACGCACCGGAGTTGGTGGGGCGGTGATCACTTGACGGGTAAAAGGTAATTATGTCCTATGCAGTTCCAGTTCCAGTCCAGTTAATTCACGTGCTGAATTGGTGCGGATACCTCCATCCCGGAGATGCCAGCTAATCGTCCAGCGGAGCGGACGGGTTAGCACTAGTGGCAGCTATTGGCGGTTCGAATCCCAGTCGGGTCACACAATGGTTCACCGGTGGTTGCTAAGCTTACTATATGACCACGTGAGACGATGTGTGGGTCACAAGGCCGCCCGTGCTGTTGTTTTGAAAGGAGTCCTCCACTTTCAAGATCTCGAGCACACATTTTAAAAACAACCTTCGGTCCGCGACACCCCCAAAGGCGTCGCCCTCAGGTAATATTGTTATCTGGGCAATGCCACAATACAACATTAGTGCATTGTACCGTTATTTGGACGGTATATGATTGCGTTTTATTTTTATGTCGGTTGTCAGAAACGATATTTATTTTTTACCCTCATAAAAGCCATGTTTTTTTCTTATTTCCACCCCCCCCCCCCCCCAAAAAAAAAACTTTTTAAGATGATGGGATGGTGACACGGCTGCAAAAATGGATTATAATACAAATTAGCCCGTAACAAATTTTGACCAGCATGAACTATTCGGTTCGAGCAGACCACGGTATTTTCACTTAAAGGGAATGTGTCACCTTTGTATTAGTTTTAAACTGAGATAGCCATTATCTTGGGCCGTTGTCGAAATGTCCAACTTACTAAGGTCATTTTCCCCAAAACTTTAACCGTTTTTAAGTAATGGGGTGGGGAAATTTCGTTAGGAACCAATTTTTGGGGTTCATAAAAACAAGGATAATTTTTCATAATGTAAATATAATTTTGTATTATAAAAAAGGCGAAATGAACAAAAAAATGATTACAAACTAAAACAATTAAGCTCATGTCCTTGTAGTTGTGACGTTACGACCATAGTGAACATCAAAAGTCCCGTCACAAATCACGAGTGTCGTGACGTCACAAACAAAATCAAGATATTTTTTTTTAATATGAGAAGTTAAGAGGAAGTTTTAGAACAGAAGGCGGTCTAAGATGTGTGTGAGAAGCATATCGAAAAATCGAGAAAAATATGCTGAATTTGTTATGCGTAAAAACCAGAGTTCGCCATGGGCTGGGCTGGCCCTATGGGCCATGGGCTGGGCCTGGGCTGGGCCTGGGCCGGGCCACAACTTTGAGGAAATTACTGGGCTCTGGATGGGCCTGGGCCTGACAATT